>JBBPLF010000434.1:0-26761 GCA_038089615.1 Aureoboletus auriporus
GACTCCAGAACAGTACCAAATAGACAATCAAGTCTTTCAATACTGTTAGGACTGTTCGACACGAGCAGATAATGAAGAGCACATTCTGGTTTAAAAGAATTCTCAACGAATGATGCCACCGTTGACGCCAAAAGAAATACCCCCTCCGTGTATCGTGACAGTTTAAGCATGGTTGGAGTTCCCGGCCAGTTATATGGTAGCCTGCTGCTGGGACGTGTCTCACGGATTCCACGCATGGCATCGTATAAGAAATGGAGTACATCCATAGTACTCTCGGATGCCAAAAGCTCGACCCGATTGATGCGATTAACCTTTGGAGATGTCACGAGCGGCTCTACGATGTCCAGTTCGGCACGACTGGTGATCAGAAATTTGATTGGGGAAGGAAGGGAGGTGAAGCTCTTCGCTATAATGTTTACGAGTACCCGGCGTGTTGTGTCATCTCCGCATTCATCAAGGGCATCGAGAATGACGAGGAGAGGAGAACCAAGTGTAGCTCGGCATGAGATTAAAGGCTCATAAAGAAGCTTCGTGAACTGAATCGCGAGGGATTCAGTGGCTATCTTGGGATTCTGTTCGATGGCTTCAAAGATAGCAACTCGGAAAATTGAGTTGTTGATGGCGAGTTTATAGGCGATAGTGCGGATGACAAGGTTAGGGTGACTGGAGGTGGGGTCGTTTCTATCAAAGAATAGGTATGCCACAGCAAGTCCTGGAAGTTCGTTGGCAACAGAGTTTGCTATGGCGCTCTTCCCTAAGCCTGCATCACCGGATAGCCAGTGGACGTTGGTGTCGGAGGATACGTCGTCGACCCAATGGAGAATAGGATCGATGAACTTCCGACGAGTGCCACTCAGACATGGCTTGCGTCCAGACGGATCCATTTTTGCGGGATCGAGGACTTGATTGAGAAGGGCTAACAACAGGATGAGCCATAGCAAAATGGAGATAACATATCAACTTACTTTGTTCTGCTATCGAGGCGGATCCAGCCATCGTAACTTCTAAATTGTATAGTTTAAGTAAGCTGAGACAACTATGATACAGTCGCGAAGGAAGGGGAGCTCGAGCGGTGCCACCCGGCGGAGTGGACATCGTCAACGAAATATTCAAACACCGGGGGAAGAACGGCAGTTGCGGTCTCATAATGAAAAGATTATGACTTGCTGGCAGTTGAACTCGCAAGGACTCTAGTCAATTACCAGATTCTTTTGTCGGTGGAGTAGTCTTGTTCAATAGTACTTATTACATAATCGTTTGTGTGGTCTTTTTCAACAAACTCGTTACACTCTTATGCCTCTTCCATACGACCTCTGCGCGCGCGTTCAAAACGCGTTTCGTGCCCGGCACCGATACCTGGCTGTCGAGCACTCCAAACAAAACCTCGCCATTCTTTCAATTCTCCTCCGCGCAGGATTTCTGAGCAATATCACCCGAGGCACCATCGCCGCGCCCTCCCCTTCCGACTTTCAGCACGTCGGCGAGCCACAGCGTCGAATTTGGGCAGAACTCAAATACCGCGAAGACCGGCCTGTGTTGTCGGACATGAGACTCATTAGCATGCCCAGTCGACGCGTGTTTATGGATTCGGGAGAGATCCGGCGGATTTGTAGCGGCAGACGAGCGCAGACGGTTAAACCTCTGGGCCTCGGGGAGATTGCGGTGGTGAAGACGAAGAGCAGGGAACATGAGTGGCTGGAAGCACGGGAGGCGCTCATATTGGGACTAGACGGCGAGGTCGTTTGTAGAGCGCGGTAATCTATCCTTGTGTGGGTTGTTCCTATTTTTTGCTGGCTGTGTTTTTGGACTGATCGTTAATGCCTAGAGCTGCTTTTGTTATCATAATAGTATAATGGTGACATCAGTCCTCGCACGATCTTCTCCGGGGCGCAATAGTTTTCCAATGACCACGCTCAAACGCCTACAATGGGCGTCTTTGCAGTCGGGAATCTTACGACATGCAGACCACAGCTTTTCCCTGCGCCTGTCGTCTGCCCAATATCCGAACAGTGGAACCTACTTTCAACGATCCACAGCACTTGAATGAATGGCCCTCTGTAACTACACATCTGCCCTTGGGTCTGCGATCATCAGTTAAAGACAGGGTTTTAAATGTCGGTGATTGTTCGCCAAGCAAGCACGCATTTGACTGGCCTACGCGTGGCCATTACACTCGGGCCACTCATTCAACAATGGACGGCGTTCGCGCCTGTGTCCAAGAACAGTTTCATCCCGATCAAACAACGGCATTGTTGCTTAGATATCGCTGTCTATTGGGTTCTCCGTCAACCTCGGACGAGGTAAGCTTTGCCCTTGGGCCCTATTTATCCCATTAAGATATCTCGTGCGGTGCATGCTTTCGATCGAGTTCGTCACCCGGGAGTCTGATCAGATGTTCTTTTTGATATCCCAGATCTATTTTTATTTGATGTATTCCTATGCGACATATCGGATCAACCCTCCATTGATATGTCGCCTTGGCATGGATGTGCTTCTTTCGCCGTCCATTTCTCAATACATATTCCTTTTTTCAAGGTTTCGGTTTAACATGAGGTCATTAAGTCATTAAACCGTATCTTCATTCTCACTCTATTCTTTCTTTGGCAGTCGTGACCTCCGCTCCCCAATCAACACCACGGACAATCCAAACACCTGCCACAGAGGTATACACCAGCGCGAGTGTCAACCCTTCCCAAAGACCTCCAAGCTCACGACCACACGCGAACGTAAGATATAATCCAAGTGGGATACCAATGACATAGTAAGCGGAAAGGTTAAGGATTGCGCCCATAAACTAAGCAAAAGCGGTGGTAAGAGCGGAAATTGATGACAGGCGCATCTACTTACCTGTTTCCCTCGCGCACGGAATATTCCACCGGTAACTGCTGTTGTCCCATCGAAGACTTGGAACAGTGCGACGAGGGGCAGAATGGATGCAACGAGCGAGACAACCTCTATCGCTTAGTCAATATCGAATTCCACACCTTTCAAGGGTCAAAGGACGCACCAGGGTCACTGTTGAAAAGATAACTCCACTTGTGACGGAAGACTAGGAAAATGGTACTGGAAAGAACATGGTCAATGGAGACAAAGGACAGTTTTATCAACGACCACTCACCTGAAAATACATCCGACCACGACAGCCATTACGATTGACGTCGCCGCAGCTATTCCGGCCCTTCTGGCGTTTCCTTGGCCGAGTAGGTTTCCGATGCTGTACCGCCATGGTCCAAGGCGTTTGTGGGCGAAGATAAGCAACAAGATACGGAGAAGGATGATAACATGAGAATAATCAGTCAACGAACGTTCTCAGGAGAGAAGTACCGCACAATACTTACCGCACAGAAGTAGCAACACTCAATGCAAACGGTGCTTGATATGTTGTCGATGAAGAGAGTAACAACACGGACTGCGCCGCAAGTGCAGTGGGTCCCAACCTACCAAAAAATCAGTTTGAGTCCATGATGACAAGAAATACGATTTACTGGCTAGCGGCAACTGACAGCACACATTGTCAGTGATGAATCAGGAGATACCGTTACAGACACTCACGACCGATCAGTTCCCAACTCCACCATTCGCTAGCAGTCTGACCCACCCCAGCGATACCGAGCCCAGCTAACATACCCCATCCTCTCCAAAGCTCACCTGTGACCAGATTTAAAGATTCAAAAGTAATTGGAGACCAAGCAGTGGGAGGGACACGACGACAACCGTAATAAATCGAAGCAGCTGACACAAGGTTAAAGGAAAGAGCTGTGGCGATTGGTGCGCCCGGGAAGGAGAGCCCGAGAGGATAAACTGCGTAATTAATGAAGCGTGAATAGACGAAGCGACTAGGTTAATGTGATCGCCAACCAAACAGCCAGTTTAGGAATGCGTTGATCGGCGCAACCACGAGTGTAATTCTCGTTGGTATATCAAACAAACCCTGAGACTGGAAATATCGTCTACACATACGAGTCAATGTCTTTGAGCCGATGTAAGTTGGTAATTCTAGGATGTACCTGGAGATAGAGTTAAAAGCGTATGCTGGTAGGCCCAGCAATGCACAGCGGAGGTAGAGCCCAGCAAGTCTTGCCACCTCGGGCTCTTGATTGAGAGCGAGGAGGATAGGCTCTGCTTTGAACCAAATAGCAGATATTGGCTGCACGCGATGAACTTGAATTTATAGATCCGAAAGTGTAAATGTAACGAGACATACGATGAGGAGCGTTGCCATCATGAGCGCTGTTTCAGCGTCATAAGCATTGCGGGCTATATGAACCGCGACAGAGGACACTAACTCATTCTTTGAGACCATAGGCCAACCATATAGGGCTTGTCAGAGGTCCAGGCAGGTGGAAGAAGGGTATCCAACGTAGACGCGAAGCCCTGTATAATGCTGTATCCGGTGACGGCGGCCGTCATAGAACCTAAAGTGGCAGCTGCCAAAGCTAGTGTGGAGATGTGACCAATGGAAATGACGGAAGCGATTATGAAAGAGTACTCAAATACATGAGTACTTGGGAAATAAGAATAAGTGTGAAGATAAGGTGGAGATTCAAAAAGAGGAGACGTACCCGAAAACAGGGAGGGCATATATAGCGAGTATACGTAGTTCCTCACGAAACAACTTGATGGTAGGGATCTGTTCCGCCAACGATGTGACATTGTTGTCTGTTGGCTCGTGTAACCTTGGAATCGGAGGCGGCGGCGGCGGTTGTAAGAGGGGGGTGCTTTCAGAAACAGGTAGAACGCCTGTGGTAATACCAGCTGAAGCCCCTCCACGGATCGGAATACCTCGAGGTGAGTCCGAAAGGGACTCCGTGTGCTGTTGATGAGGCTGCACATCTACTGAAGATGCGCCATAATGGGACAAGATGGCATAGTCTTCGTGGAGGGACTGTGGAGTGCCGGAGTGACTGAGCGACATTGAGGACACTTTAAAGTACGGGCCGCACACTTTTTATACCCCAATGTCGAGATGGCAGTGGGCTCCATTTTTCCCCACGGTAATTGGCCGATCGGCACGGAACCCTGTCAACAGCGAGCATCACCGTGACATGCAGTCTCCATCCAAACCAACGAGTGCGCTCTGGAAAGGCAAAGGCAAAGAACCAGCTCAGGATTATGACGACCTTTGCCCTGTAATCACTTACCGCCATCTACATTCTCGTAACCTGGGCGTCAAAGACCCTCTGCGTGTCGTCGCACTCTGCGATAGCGATGCGTTTTACGCTGCATGCGAACGAGTCAGACTAGGCCTTGACCCTAGTGTGCCGCTCGTCGTACAGCAATGGGAGAGTCTCATCGCAGTCAGCTATCCAGCTCGCGAGTTCGGCATTTCGCGGATGGACAAGATAAAGGACGCAAAGAATAAGTGTCCAAACTTAGTAGCGGTGCATGTTGCTACCTACAAGGAGGGCGAAAAGGAGCCAGGATATTGGCCGGATGTCGATACACGAACGCACAAGGTACGCACACAAAATTTCGTGTTCTGGGCTTGCCGAGATTGCCCAAGATAGTAAACGCATGTGTTCATTTAATTGATCCCACTCTTCGTCCGCAAGGTTTCTCTCGATCTGTATCGACGTGAAAGCAACAAAATAATTAGCTTGTTCAAGCATGCCCTTCCGAGCGGGGAAATAGGTGGGATTGCATGCACTTCACCGCTGCTATTACTCATCGCCGGGAAAGAGAAGGCGTCGATCGACGAAGCCTTCATCGACCTCACCCGGCCTGTACGAGAGGCGCTACTGGAGCGTTTTCCTTATCTCGCCCAAGTTCCTCCTGATGCGCCTCAAGGTGTCGATAGCCCCTTACCTCCACCTCCTCCCATTGACTGGAGCAATCTTGGTGAACTCATTCCTATACATCCATCTGACGAATACGACGGTGGAGAGATTCACCTTGAAGATGATGTGACGTCCACTTGGCATGATGTCGCATTATCCATCGCTGCGGAAATAATGGCCAGGATCAGAGAAGACGTCCACAAGACCCTTGGTTATACCATGTCCGCGGTGCGTTTCGCAACCTTAACACAGCCACGTATTCATTTATTCATTAGGGAATATCACGAAACAAGTTTCTTGCCAAAGTTAGTCTGCATTGTAGATCCAGTCGCCGTTCACTTAAATTCGCTCCTAGCTCACTGCTTCCTACAAGAAGCCGAATAGTCAGGTGATGGTCGACCTGATGTTGGAAACCACCTTTCTGACAAGTCTCGTAGAGCATCTTGTGCAACAACGTCATTCCGACCTATCTTCGTCCAATTGGCTTTCAGAAGGTGTGCTGACACCAATATGATTCAGTGTAAAATCTGAGGATTTCTTCAGATTCGGTTTTTAGGTGGCAAGCTCGGTGATGCCATCGCAAAAGAATATGATGTCTCGACAGTTGGAGATCTGCTGTAAGTTCATTGCTTGGTATCCAATGATCCTTGCTCGACTTTGCGTTATAGGGCGGTATCTCTAGGTATAATTGATGAACCATTGTTTGAATCTTCCCAGTAACGAAAAGAAATCAGATGAAATGCAGAACAAATTTGGTGAACATGCTCTATGGGTTTATGAACTCCTCCGGTCAGTATCCAATGTAGTACACGTGCAATGATAATCACTCATATATCAGTTTCCAGCGGTATTGACAGATCCGAAGGTTGGATATTTCAACGCACCGGGATTTTTTCTTGCCTCACCTCTTTATAGTGAAAGAGAAATCGGCGCTTTTTAAGAGCATGCTCGCGTCCAAGAATCTTCCGACCCCTATCACAAAAGCTGCAGACGGACATCAATGGTTACGCGTCTTGGCCGCTGAACTTGCACTCAGACTCAAGGATGCACGGGAAGAGATGCCCACTCTGTGGCCCAGAACGATTGTTTTGCACGCTCGAAAAGGTTCGTCCTTCCCAATCGAATTACGGGCTATCAACCATCGACCCAGGATATGACACGTCCAAGTCAAAACAATCACCATTTCCTTTCACTCACGACGTGACTGTCGATGTGATAGCGGCTGCCGCCGACAAATTATGGAAAGAACTCACCGGGAACATGAAGAAACTTAATGTGACGTCTGTGCAGCTCGCGTTCACAGGCATCGAGATGGCCGAGGCTGGACAACAAAGCATCGAAGGTTTTTTCAAACCGAAGGAAGCCCATCAGCCACATCTTAAACGCGCGCGGTCTAGCACTGACAACGAAGCGGTAGACCGTGAAGTGGATCCATCACAAGCTGTGACAGAGATGCCTGGATCCGCTTCCTTGACTTTTTTCTGCACGCGCTGCAACAAGAGATTCCCCGTTAGCGGGAACGAAGTAGACCACACGGAAGCAGAACGTGCTGCTGCATTAGCTAAGATGCGTATGGAGCATGATGACTTTCATTTTGCCCAAGACTTGGTCAATGGTTCTGGTGCTGATGATAGTCAACTCCGGACACCTAAGAGGAAGAAGATAGTGGAACCAAAGGGAATAGCCAAGTTCTTCAGCAAGAAATAGGAGTGTGCTGAGACGAGCGTTCCAAGACATACGCAGACCCTACCATTCGTAGATTCGCGATTATTGGCGAGCCATGAAAAATCATTTTCTGGTTGACACGAGTAGACCCGGGACCCGGGTGCTACGATCATTCATTGAGTATTTTGTGCGTACATTCAGAAGCCCCACGTACGAGCTCAATATGTTGTATCCTTGACCCGGGCGCACTGATTCACTATGATATCATCATATCGATATGTTCTAATCGGAACATGAGTAGCAACTTAAATACTACGGGAATGAGGTCAGTGCGCACTGCGCAGTTTAAATTACGAAACGTGCGTTAAGTTTGACGTTTAACCAGACTGTGCGACCGACACTAATGAGTCACTAACGATATCCACTGTACTTGCAGGTAGAGACCTTTTTACCCGGCCAAATCCAAGTGGCAGCAATGTCTTTCGCGAAAAGAAGCTTTGAGACACAAGCCACATGATCCAGTCATCCTGGTATCGGACTTGCCAGCCCCCTTGATCGTCGCAAGCATACGATCAGGTTACTAGACATTGCATCAAAATCAAAACACAGCCTGGATATGTAAGGATCATGACAGGGTGGCTGGGCCCTCGAGTCTTCTCTCCCCCCTACACTTCCGCATTCCCTTGTTCTTCGCGGACTGGTCCGCATTTACCTCTGAGAGGTACCTTTGACGGCTGGACCGACAAAATTCTCCATACTGTTGTTTTTCTGTTTTATAGACATCGCTCTCGATCCTAATTCTTTCAGAGGGCTGTGCCCACTCACAAGTACGAATATGCATCATAATGTGACGAGTATTCTCAACTCCTTCGAACATCTTTCAACATTCCAACGCAGAGCAGCTCTTGTGAGTGCCAAATTACGTCTGTTTCAAGGAATTTGGGTGCACAAGGACATTGCATTTTAGGTTGTCATTTCGTTTGCCTTGTTATCGGCTTTGGCGTTTGCGTATATAGCATTGCGGATCCTTCGAGATGCCGCGGTCCTCCTTTTCACTCGTGGTGATCGCACGTCTCGACCAGCAAATATCCTGTTCTTCCGCACCCAGATTGGCCACTATATCGGCTGCCTTATTATCAGCAATGTGCTCATCAGCATTGCCGGGTTGATTAACTTTCGTTGGTGGTTAGATTCTGGGTTGAGCCGAGGTAAGTATTTCGTCTTTTTCCCATAATCGCTGTTTATTGACATATTTGTCCAGGGACGACATGTTTAGCACAAGGTAAAACCCATTTTAGCGCATCAGGATATCCCATACTTAAAGCTGCATAGCCTTGTTAATGCAAATTGGCCTATGGGGCACCTGCTGGTTTACGGCCGCGCATGGTGTGCACACCCTCATTTCACTCGTGTTCCGTGTAGGTCAGGCCCGCTGGCACAGCGTGATCATCGTTTTCGCTGGATGGACAATCGCCTTTGCTGCTGGTAAGAAAAATTTGATCGACCATTTCTTGAATAATGCTCAAATCAATTCTGAAAGCATTCCTTCCTATGCGGAAGAGACATATATATGGCCCAGCTGGTATCTCCTGCAGCATCACGCACGCTTATCATAAGGAGACATTTTTCTTCGGAGCACTCCCGGTATGGTTCTCTATGATCGAGAGGAGGTAGCAACTTACTGATTGGATAATCAAGATCCTCGTTGGTGCATTCGTGTCCATCACAGTCTATTCTATTAGACTCATTGTCTTGCGCGAGAAGCACAGCGTGGACAAGGCACAAACGACTCTACGAGGAGGGAAAACACCAGAAGATTATAATAAATTTGTCAACGTGATCATATGGACTATGTTCTGGTGGGCACTTCCCCCTTATCATCACCAGAAGTATACTGACGTCCTTCCAAAAGGTTCCCTCTTGGTATGTAGAAGTTTGACTTTTTGGGTTCAGGTTACTCATTTCGGGGTATGATCTTGAAGCCTTTGTGCTCTTGTTGTGTCCACTCTCCATTGTATACGTTTTCCAATCTACAGGACGCTCGGTGCCTTTTGTTCTGTACATCTTCGCCGCTTCTTGTGCCAATATGCTGGGTACGATCTAGCAAGTGTAGTGATGATCGCCACGTTGATAACAATTATAGGTTTCGTAAACGTTGGTCTGCTCTGCAATATATTCCGGGTCATCAGCCCCATGTCTAATGCAGCCAGAGCTTCCGCAGAAGCGACGTTCGGACATGATGCATCTGCCGAGTCACCGATGGACCCCCAGCCCAACTTCCACTCGAAACCTGCGTATGAAAACAGTTTCGGGACGTACAATTCCAGTTCAATGTCTTTGAACCACTCGCGGACCAATTCTTGGTCTAGTACAGACTCGGAAACGGGACTCGTGCGTGGAGAGAAAGTGTTGCACAAGCCCCAAAAGACCAAGGCGGTTCCTCCGGGGCTGCACATCATCCCTCCTGCAGAACTTGGTCGACAGCTTGATCGTCAACCCAACGTCACTTGGCTACCCAAAGGGAAGAGTCGAGAGGGCGGTGCGATTGAATCACCATTACACACGGTGTTCCTCAGTCCTCCCCCTCGCTCCAACAGCTTGTCAGGAGGGCACGACGAGTCGCAGAGGGAGGATGAGGGGTATTCGTCCGACCGTTTCGATATTGGAGATGAGCTGCCCTCCAAACCTAAACCTACCCTCGTGTCGGATTTCTCTGGCACGTCGCGACAGATCTTGCCTCTGCGTATCAACGGCAAATCTGCGGCGCCTAGCACTGCACGAGGCCGCCAACCACTGTCTCTTACGATTCCCACACAGCCCGTTCCCGCCAGTCTCCCGAGTCCGGACGATTCAAAATACTATTCCAGAGCATCCTATGCCTCAACAATGCTTAGTACCGAGATCGGATCGGACTATTCGGGAGAGACAATGGAAGCTTACAGGGTATACCCACACGCTCAGGATGACGAAGAGAGGGAGGCCGTCGGTGGATTCCCCCCCGGTCTTGCATATCACTCTGCTTGGCATCGTCGCATGACCAGGGCTTCAGTCTGGTCGCAGGAGAGCGGATATAACATGAGCCAGTCCCCGATTGAGGAACCAGTATCCTACTGGCATGTGATAGAGGATTTGTTCGAGCCCGGGGTATCGCCGAGCGAACCAGCGAATGCGGTAGGCACAAAGGGCAACCGGGTAACTTTTGCTCGTCCGATCACGCTGCGCATCCAGCCATTCACGGCAGAGTCTAAACGTTCGGACTACTTTTCGAATCCGAAAAGCAGACCTTTTACGGCGACACGCAACGACAGTAGTGTTTGAAAGACGTTTCTTCGGTTATGATGTAATCGTGTTTACCACACAAAGTAGTAATGAAACTTGGGTCGACTCCGCCGTAATACATTGAATGGCCATTTCTCACCTCACCGCATATCTCAACAGGTCTACGAAATACCTCGCCGATGGCGCTGTCAAAAGCACGTAGTTTCATTCCTACGTTTGTACGGGTGTTTAACCCGCGCAGTCCTCCGCATGGAAGGCGCGAACCCACCCAGCCGGGCACCCATCCCGCTCCTAAAACTCCACACGCAAGAAGACGTCCGCGAAATCGCCACCGGGTGCGACGCCGACATTGGCGGGACGTCCACGCTCCATTTCGCGCTCGACGATGCCGCCGAACGAAACGCGGGCAGCGGTAGCCCAGCCACGGCGCGCTTTTGGGGAGACATGCGGCTCGCCGTGCGTCCCGAATGTCAAGGGCGTATTCGGGGCGGCTACGCAGGGTTCAGAACCAAGGTACGTCATCGTCTAGGCGTGTGGTGCAGTGTGTGGGTATGACGCCGGATCGTGTCGTGTAGACCCGGCCATCGTTGTTTGGAGAGATATGCGATGACGTGTCGAACCATCAATACCTCGGGCTGCGGCTACGTCTCAGCGGCGACGCTCGGACTCGGAATTCGTACTACGTCAATTTGCAGACGGACGGACCGGTCACGACGGACTTGTGGCAACACCGGCTTTATTTCAAGCGGAATGATGGGGGTTGGGAAGACATCTTTGTTCGTTGCGCGCGTTCGTGCTTGATGCGATGTGTATTTGATGGCATGACAGATCCCATTCGACAATTTTATTCTTACAAATACCGGCGAACTGGTTCAGCACCAGATTACGATGTTTCGTCAGCGTATCCGGACCGTCGGCATTTCGATGTTGGGAGGGAACAGCGGGGTATCGGGATATTACGATCTTGGGATTCATTCAATAAGAGCTGTGAACGAGGAAGACGTGTCTAGGCCACCATGTGAGTTACGACCCCGCGATCGACACTCTGTTAACAATTCCATGACCAGTGCTCGAGAAAGATCCATCTCAAGGCGCATGAGGTTACTCAGATTTTTCACTAGCTACGTTGATACAGATTGAAAATTGTTCATTCACATAATGAAGAGCATAAACTATATGCACACGACCGTACGACAGAAAGTGAAAAGGATAAAGAGAATGTACATAATCCCCAAGAAAAAGAAAAGAAAAAGCAGGGTAGTATGATAGTGACTGGAAAAACAATGACTCCAAAGGGTTTCCAGACATCAGACAACCACACAACCACCACAGCATCCAGCATGATCACCATCACCCGAAGGGTTAGGGCCACCATACATAGGTTGATTGTTCGAGATCACCGGACGCCCAGTTTGTTGTTCCTGAGTGGCGCGTCAGGCACGATGTGAGATAAGAGGCGGTGAACTTGCCTTGTTGTATTTCCTAATCTCACGCACAAGATTACTAAATGCTTCGTCGACGTTGATACGCTGCTTGGCTGAGGTCTCTACGAATTTACAACCAAAATGTTTGGCCAGGTCACGCCCCTCTGAAAATAAAGTGAACAGGGTCCCGGTGGCACGGAAGATGTCGTCATACCGTTCATGCCCACTTGTCGCTCATACTCGAGATCACACTTGTTGGCGACGACGATGACAGGGAACGAGTCCTGGTCCTTTACACGGAGAATCTGCTGATGGAAAGTGCTGATTTCCTCAAACGAATTGCGCGATGTGATGGAGTAGACGAGTAGGAAGCCCTCGCCCGTGCGCATGTACTGTTCGCGCATGGCGCTATGCAAAGATTGATGGGGAGGGATACGGGATGGGCACGGCGGACGTACCCGTATTCCTCTTGCCCGGCAGTGTCCAGAACGTCGAGAAGAGCGACCTCGTCATCGATGACGCATTGCTTGCGGTACGAATCTGAAGGGAATGAGAGCATGTCCGGACGAGCGGAAAAATAATCCGAAAGTACCCTCGATAGTTGGGTCGTACTCGTCGACAAAGTGGCTTTGGATGAACTGGATGGTGAGTGCGGATTTGCCGACACCTGGGAGTAAAATGCGTGAGAGTACAAGTGGAAATGAACGCATGATGCTCACCACCACCACCGACGACGACGAGCTTGTACTCTCTCAAGAACTGAGCCTGGCGGCGATGTCAACAGTGTGCATTAACGAGGAATGGCGTGAGCATACTCTGGACATTGTTTGCGGAACAGAAGGGGTATGGAAAGATGTGGAGAACAAGATTGCTCCCGTTATAGTCTTATAATTGCGCCACACACGTGACCGCTGCTAACATACACAGCTGCCACTGGGCACTGGCACGTTCCAAGCTGTTAAACGTATCATCTACGTACTAATGATAACGGACCAAAGATATTCAAGCAGGACGCTTGATGGCCCGCGGCCACACGTTGTTGATGGAAGGCGCAGTAAGCGAACTAGACACGCAATGAGGTAATCACTCGGGCAGTGTAAAAAGCCAACCTCTGAATCCCACTGCTTGATCACTCCAAGCATGGTCGAATCTCTCTTTGCACACGTACTCGCCCAGACGAGGCAAAATGTCCAACTACTCATAGCTCACGGGCAGATATCCAAGATTGATGGAGAAGAAATCTTGACTAGGCTCGCAGGAGACGCACCGGCTGCGTCGCTGGCTGAGAAGACCCAGCGGTTGAGCATGTCACCTGCTCCGCCAAAAGTGGAAGCGCGAACGATCTGGGGGTGGTCCAGCGAAGTACGTTTCACTTTGCACACGTCGTGTGCCCTATTGACGCAAGGCAGGATCCCAATGATCTTTCGTTTAAAGAAGGCGAAATCGTCGAGATCATCACGGAGACGAACACAGACTGGTGGACGGGTCGCAATCGATCCGGCAAACAGGGTCTGTTCCCGTCCAACTATGTCGAGAAGTTGCCGCCCACGGCCATGTCTCCCATCCTGGTACCCGAGCCACGCAAGTCGATCATGCCTGGGCCGAGATTTGCTTCGCCAGCGCTGCCTCACCCATCACCGCAAGCACCGCCACAATACTATGGGCCCCCCAATGGACCGCCACCGGCTGTGGTGAACTCTTACATGCCCCTCGCTGGTCCCCCCATGCCGGAACCGGTTCCACAACAGGCTCCGGGGAAGAAGAGCAAGTTCGGAGGACTCGGACAAGTGGTGAGTGTTGCCGGGTGTTGATATGGCGATGTGGACATGACGGATATGGTTACTAGATGGCACAATCCGCGGCAGTGGGGGCTGGTTTTGGTGCAGGCGAGTGTATGTTCTTGGAGTGTTTGCTGCGATTTCTGACGGGGCGTCTTGCAGGTGCAGCGATTGGGGGAGACCTCGTGAACGCGATATTCTAGTTGATGTAGAATATAAGCATGGGAAATTGGATTGATGATCGTGGGAATGTATTACTGAAAGAGCGAGTCACAGGGGATGCTGACAGATGCGGTGGATGCTGAGGAAATCGGTTTGGTATAATATCGAAAGGCAGGTCCCATCCATGCACTTCCTCCGCACTCTCCCTCTGGTCTCCTTCTCTCCACTTCCCTCGCATTCCAATGTCCGAGCCACCTCTCCGTCCCATGAAAATCATCGTCATATCTGACTACGTCTGTTCCCTCTCCGCCTTGTGATCCTCTCTACCTCCTCATCTTTCCCAGCTTTGCAGCTTCTGCTATATTGCTCACAAGACCCTCCACGACGCCATCGACGCATGCCGCGATCTCCCCGTCCATTTCGACGTCGAACTTCGCCCCTTCACACTCTTTCGCTCTGACGGCAAGACCACCCGCAACGCCTACCTCGCCAAAAAGTATGGCGAACAGGATGTTGAGGCCAAGAAGAAATTCGTCACAGACATGGCCGAAAGGGTCGGCTTGAGAATGCACGTTTTTACTTCGCTTTCTATATCCACCCCCCGTGAATAATCGGGTTACAGTGCGGATGACGCCATTGTCTGCCGGACCACCCAGGCCCATAGGCTCTCCGCGAAAGCCTACCAGGTCGGCGGACAGGAAATGCAAGAAGAGCTCAGTTCGCTTATCTTTGAGGCGTGCCTTACAAAGAACGAGGATATCAGCGACGATAGTTTCCTCATCGATGTTGCCGTCCAAATCGGCCTCATGAATAGAGAAAGGGTGGGTTTCGATATCACATCCATGTCTTTGCTGAGCTGCCCGCTAGGCAACCGAGTTTCTCAAGTCGACAGAGGCCGCTGATTGCGTGGAAAAGATGATTGATGCTGCAAGAGCCAACGGTGTCAATGGCGTACCATTTATCATCATTGATAATAGATGGGCCCTGAATGGTGTACAATCCGTGGAGTGCTATATACAGGTCAGTCTTTTATTGCGTTGCGTTCCCATACGAACACGCTTTGCAGATCTTCCGAAAGCTGGCACAATCACCCAGGCCAGCGAGTTTGTCCAAGGGATGTAACAGCTACAACGACTCGGATCCTGGTGTTTCGGGACAATAACCATTCTCTAGCCGTGTTTTCATTCCTGTTGTCATTTGCATTCGACGGATTTTTCTGCACGTGTGCCAGTACCCATTCTTATGACAAATCCCGCTGGAAGTGTATTTCGGGAACGAATTGTGTATCATGCAATTACAAATCAGGCGGACAACACATGCCGCTGCTTGGTGATGGTATTATACATGCCCTTTCTTTTGTACGTAACGCAGTCGTCCAAGATGAGGCTGCGAAAAAACTGAATGAGCAGAGGCGGACAAGAAAAGAAAGGAAAGGTACCGGATCAACTATGATTTCCACTTGCGAAGGACCTCCTCGAGCCCGCTGCGAATGCGGTCTGATGAAACGTGTGATGCCAACAGGCCGTTTGCCTTGAGCTTGTCCACCGCTGCGAGCACCCAGTTCTGGCAGTTCCAGTCCTCCCTGCCGCGATGCACGATCACCTGCTGCATGAGGTACTCTGCCTCGGCTGATCGCTCGATATCGATGTCGGCGAGTGGGATACAGCCTCTGTATGCGTCCGCGAGGATCTCCATGCACTCGTACTCTGTCCGCGAGTACGCGAACGTGTCGATGTTGCCGATAGTTTGGTAGCACGTGCCCCAGTGATCGACCTGTTCTGCAGCCTCTCTGCCAGAGCTGCTTGTCCTCAGCGATTCGGGTGTCGCGTTCGAGATGAGAAAGAGTGCCCAGTGGAGGGGCACGCGCTGGCCGTCCAACGCACGGCCACGCCAGTAGTGGGCCACGCAGAGAGTGAGGGTGTGGGTTGGGGTGCACAGATCGGACATGCTTGCATACAGACGGGCGTCATTCCGAGCTACTTTAATATCTACTGTACAATAAAGCAAGGTGGACAAAGCAAGTGGAGCTCGACGTCGTGGACGTGCGATCAGAGTGGACAGAGTGGAAGTTCCCGCGCCACCGTCGAGGGGTTGCAATACGAACTTGGAGCTCGTTCACATCGCCCCATGACGCTTTTCGTCCCCCTCGACGAAAATCAGTCCCCGCCCGCGTCACCCCCGTTTCTTGTCCATCCCGACGATGTCCAGCAACACCTCCGCAGGGCTCTCAGGACGATCTTGAAGGCTCGTCGCCTCGTCGTCGTCTGTGGTGCGTCCCTCGCTACCGATAATGCCCGGACTACACACCTCGCCGTAATCCAGGTGCAGGCATCTCTGTCCAAGCTGGCATACCAGACTTCCGATCCCAGACCGGCCTGTTCCACACCCTCAAGCGCGACAATCCAAAGGAGGCCCTTACATCCGGAAAGGATCTCTTCGATGCCTCCGTGTTCAATGTGAGCCCATCCTGTCCCCTCTGTCTCGCGGAGAGTATCGCTACCCACGCTTCCCTGTCATCATTTCCCCTAATTATGCTCATTATCGTTGCAGTCTGAACACACCACCTCGCTCTTTTGCCAAATGATCGCTCAGTTATCAGAGCTATCGCAAGCAGCAGACCCCACGCCTTTTCACAAACTTCTTCGCATCCTTGACGACCGTGGAAGACTCTTGCGTGTCTACACACAAAACATTGACGCGATTGAATCAAAATCTGGTCTCTCCTTTGGTGTTCCCGAGTTTGAAGACAAGCGTTCCAAGCCTCGATCAAGGGTAAAGACTTCTCCCGCAGATCCCACCCCTTCTACATGTTCCACCTCACCGCCGCCTTCTGTTTCCCAGCCTAATTCGCGCCTGCCGTCACCTACAGTCGAGCTACCACGATGCATCCCTCTGCATGGCACCCTTCAAACCCTCCACTGTCAAACGTGCACTCACACGTTCCCGCTTGAAAATTACATGGGCGCGTTGACTTCAGGGACACCTCCTTATTGCCCAGAATGCACTCAGATGGAAGAGACCCGTCAGTTGGTTGGTAAGCGTGCTCGCGGCGTGGGCAAACTGCGTCCAAGCGTTGTCTTGTACAACGAAACACACAAGCATGGTGAAGGTGTGGGCGAGATCGTTAGGCGAGACCTTGTTGGAGGCTCAAAAGGAAAAGGCCGTAGCGGGGCAGACGTTCTCTTGGTGGTGGGAACCAGCTTGAGGGTTCCTGGAACAAAGCGCATCGTTCGCGAGTTTTCAAAGGCCGTCCGGTCCCGTGCATCAAGTTCTGATTCCACGCCAAAGCGTACATCAATCCCATCTCCATCACCGCGTCGATCATTGGAGTCAAAGGATGGGTTTCCCTCTATCAAGTCGATATATCTCAACTTTGACTTTCCGGCGCCTACTCGGGAGTGGGAAGGAGTGTTCGACGCATGGGTACAGGGCGACGCACAAACCTTTGCACACATCTTGATGGACGAGGTCGCTAAAGAGGTCGCAGCCAAGGAGGCCGTGCTCGAGAGAAAGCGCAAGCGCGAGGAAGCAGCTTTGGGCGATCAAATTGACCAAGCATCGCCTGCCAAAAGACGCAAAACCATGACCCGAACTCCTGGAAAAACACCGTCTGCTCGAAAGCGCAAACCCTCGGAAGGGCCTCGCAGTACTCCTCGGAAACCTCGTAGCGCGAAAAAAAAACCCAGTCAGTCAACGCCAAGTGAAACTCTGACCGGGTCTGTTTCCAAGGAGAAGGTTTACATCCGAATTCCAGCCAGGCATCCCGAGGTCCTCATTTCACCGCGTACTCCAAAGAGTTTCCTCGCTACTCCGCTTCCTTCGCAAGTGAAGCACAAGAAACTCAGCTCCGCGGGTCCACAGCATGACAACGAACGCTATCCTCCGTCTGATAACACCGACAACAATCAGACGACTGATAGCGATCTGTCTGACGGGGATTCTGATGTTGGGGAACCTCCAGAACCACTTCCGACGATTGCTTCGTGTCGTCCTTCGTAGAAAATTCGAGGCTGGGAGGACAGTGCCCTTTGGACAGCCTATCCTTATTTTATTTATGATTAATCGGTATATACTACAGTGCTGGTAGCATTATTGTTCATAGAGTTCGTAAAGTTCACACGGTGGTACGCGTTCTTGGATTTGTAAACTGGCCACAACCTAGACATGTCGTCCACACCGAGCACCACCGCCAAGCCAGAAGAAACCGCCCCGAAAGCACCGGAGAAGCCCAAACCCGATGACATTCAACATATCGGCGTGTTGGAAGAGGACGACGAGTTTGAGGAATTCGAGTGTGCAGGTGAGGGACCATCGTTGCTAGTGATCCACCGAGGGTTGGCTCAAGCAATGACGGCAAGACTGGGACGATTCACAGACGGATCTGGCTCATTTGAATGGTGCCGCGCCTGGGGCTGCCAATTCGAGTGGGGACAAGCTCTGGGAGGATAACTGGGACGACGACGACCTTGAAGACGAGTTTAGCGTGCAGCTACGGTGCGTGGCGTACGAGGGCACGTGTAACGAGTAGGATGTACTGATATGATCGATCGCTGTAGGAACGAACTTGCAAAGACGGGCAAGGGGGACGCTATGCAGCATTGACCACGACTACATGTATTGATCGAAAAGAACCGGTCGTCGCATAAAGCACGTCATGTGTATTTTTTTTTTTTTTGCATGCGAGATGATGGTATGGTCTCGGTCTAGTTGCTATTGCGCTACAGCCGTCACTCGTCGAAAATATCTACTCGCTGTCCTTCAACTCTGGTAAACGACGTGACAGGAAAACCAAGACAGTGGTGAGTACCGCCAAGATGACATACACCAAGTTGCCACCGAGGATGTTGTGCTCCTTGGACACGGCGAACAAGGAGGTGGCCAACGCCGGCCCAATAGCACGCGCGGTCGCCGTCATAGTCTGACCCAACCCGTTCATTGAGCCCAAGGAATGTTTGTTAGGGGCCGCTCTCGTGACGAATATGTTGATGACGCCTACACGGCCAAGGTTAGATCACTCATTGTTCACAGACTGGTCAAACGCACTAAAAGATAGGTCCATGAAGACCATGGAGATGAGCTGGAGGACGAGCAAGATCCAGATGACAAGTCCCACTTTGCCCTGTGCCATCACAACTCCACTCATGATTGGGAAAAGGAGGATCAGCGGGTAAAACCATTGGACGGCCCAACAAAATAATCGTTTGGGTCCCACCCATTCTATAATCCTTGCGGCAAAGAAAATCTGTATGCATCCGTCTACGATTCCGAATATTGCTAGAAACGTGCCAATGGTGGCTGGGGAAAGTCCGAGGCCACCGACTGAGATCGGTGACGAGTAAAACAATGGCAGAAGAACAAGGATGCCCATCTCCATGAGTGCTAATGTTCCATAGTTGGCAATGGTGATCATCACGGAATAAGTTTTGACGAGGGTCGATATTGGAATCGGTTGTGTGTCGTTCGTGGGTGGGTTATCTGGAGAATTATCGGTTGCGGCCCTTTCTAAGTGGGACTTCGTGCCCGTCTTCGATGGAAGCGACTAAAAGTCAAGAATACATGATTCCTGGTAAGGCAGTACAAGGCTTCACGTACCTCCTTCAAGAATATCGCACAGACCAAAAAAGTGAAGAGTGTAGTGCATCCCGATACCAACGATGGCAAAAAGTATGGATAGGTAGCCCAGAATCCACCACGAAAGATATCTGGCCATCGCTCCTGTGGCTTTATGAGTGTACCACCGTACACCGGGCTACACGGCATCGTAAGCCTCAGAAATTCGTTGCATCAGTGGCCTGCTAGTACGTACGCAATGATTACCCCGATAGAAAATATAGATGGCAAAATGGCAAAGACTTGTGCCATATTGGTATGGTCGGTCATATCACCAATCGCACTCTTCATCACTCCAATATTGCCATTGAGCACGCCAGCGATACATCGACTGGGGCATCGCCTTCAGCCAAACTTTGGACGACGGAGTCAATTCGCTTACCTCACGATGAGCATTCCGAACGTCCGAGATAAGCCAAAGGCAAAGTTGGACGCGCTCAGACCGAGCAGGCCAAGTAAAATGATGGGCCGGCGGCCGACGAAATCAGATACCCGACTCCATTGCAATGTCGTCAACGCCTGTGTGGCATAAAAGAGGGATTCCTATGCAAAGTACCCCCAAGGTGGGCGCGGCTCAGTGAGTGGAACGGGCGCTTACGATGAGACCTGCATAGTAGCCAATCTTGCGATCGTCTCCGCCCGTGATGCCAAGTTCCTGGACGAGCTGTTTTTTTATTTTAATGCACATGGATCAGGATACTATCACCGTCCAAGGACAGCCGTTGACGGACCTGATTGATGAACGGAAAGATGTACGCGGACGAGATGGGCTCTGCGAAAAAGGCAAGGAGAACGAGATTGATCTGCCTCCATGGCACGGGCGTTTTGGACCTTGCCTGGAGCAGTGGGGTCTCCTCGTCTGGGACTCTATCACCACTTGCCATGGCACTGGTCTATGGTCCGAACAAATATATGAAACTCCGGGTTCCATGACTCATTGATTACTACTACCGGGGCCCGCTCTGAGCGCGGTCAATGCCAGTGATTGAATCAATTACGTAATCACCAGCCCTGCCTTCAGTATGAATGTTCTGACTCCGATTCACGACAATCGAGCGCCAAGATACATGTCTTGATCATGTCCCTTTCTGCACAAGTTGTGCCTTACCATCACTCACTCACGTATTTTCATCGTGCACTTGTAACTAGCAACAATATATCGACCTCGACATCTCGAGTGCTACCACGTCAGAAGAAAACGCTCCGAAAAGCCCCAAATTTGAGGACATTGGTGTTTTAGAAGAGGGTGGCGAGTTTCCGAGTGTGCAGGTGAGGCCTTGCGAGCGATCCATCGAGGGCTGGTTCATACCATGGCGATCAGATGGGGGAGGATTCGCAAGTTCGTCCTCGAGGTCATCGTCGTCCCAGCCATCCTCCCAGAGCTTGTCCCCGCTCGAATTGGCAGCGCCGGGCAAGGCAATGTTCAAATGTGCCAAGTTAGCGTGCAGCTTGCGTGCCGTGCGAGGGCGCGCGTACGAGCGGGTGTACTAGTCCAGATTGCAAAGAGTGCCAAAGACAGAAAAGAGGCACTCGGACGCTATACAGCATTGTGCACGAATACATGCCATTGCCAATGTCGCCGGCGAATGATCGAAAGGACGGTCTTTGGGAGACGCGTCGTATGAAGCATTTTCCGGTATGGGTGTGTTCCCCCTCAAACATTCCTTTCAATTCTGACAAACGTCGCGATAGCAGAGCCAAAATAAAATATGTTTTCAACTACGACCTTTTATCACCACTTCCTTCCACGCGAAACATTCTCCGTCCATTCTGATTTTCCGCTGCCGCCGGTATGGATATCCGTCCTTCTCGAGACTCCCTACTCCTTGTCATTTCAACTCTGGCAAATGTCGCGACAGGAAAATCAAGATGGTGGTAAGTATTGCCATGATGACATATACCAAGTTTCCGCCCAGGATATTGTACTCCTTGGACGCGGCAAACAAGGAGGTAGTTAACGCTGGCCCAATGGCACGTGAGATCGCCGTCATACACTGACCCAACCCGTTCATCGAGCCCAACGATTGTTTGTTAGGTGCCGCTCTCGTGACAAATATGTTGATGACAGCTACATGGGCCAAGGTTAGATCACCCACTATTCACAGACTTATCAAACGCACTATAAGAAAGATCCATGAGGACCATACAGATGAGTTGGAGAAAGAGCAGGATCCAGATGACAGGTCCCACTTTTCCCTGTGCCATCACAACTCCACTCATGATTGGGAAAAGGAGGATCAGCGGGTAAAACCATTGGATGGCCCAACAAAACAATCTTTTGGGTCCGATCCACTCTATGATCCTTGCACCAAACAATATCTGTATACTTCCGTCCATGATCCCGAATATTGCCAGGATAGTGCCGATGATGGGTGGGGGAAGTCCTAAGCCGCCGATTTCGATCGGTGACGCGTAAAACAAGGGTAAAAGGACAAAGATGCCCATTTCGACGAGTGCTAATGTCACAAAGTTGGCAATAGGTATCATCACGGAATATGTTTTGATGAGGGTCGTCATTGGAATTGGTTGTGCGTCATTCGTAAGTAGGTTTTCTGGAGAATTCTTGACAGTAGGACTTTCTAATCGAGACCTCGTTTTCGATGGAAGCGACTAGAAATCCAGAATGTGTGATTCCTACCGCACCGCGAGGACCCACAGTATTACGTACCTCCTTCAAGAATATCGCACAGATTAAAAAAGTGAAGAATGTAATGCATCCCGATACCAACGATGGCAGAAAGTATGGATAGGTTGCCCAAAATTCGCCAGGAAAGATATCAGGCCATCGCTCCTGTGGCTTTATTAGCGCACCACCGTATAGCGGACTAGACATCGTCGTAAGCCTCACAAATTCAGCATGCCAATGCCCCAACGTACTTACGCGATGGTGACCCCCATGGAAAATATAGATGGAAAGACGGCAAAGACCTGTGCCATATTGGTGTGGTCGGTGATATCACCAATGACACTCTTCATCACCCCGACATTGCCGTTGAGCACGCCAGCGATACATCGACTATCCCCTTTCAGCCACGTTTTGAACAATAGGTCACTTTGCTTACCTGAGGATGAGCGTCCCGAACGTCCGGGATAAGCCAAAGGCAATGTTGGACACACTCAGACCAAGCAGGCCGATTAAAATGATGGGCTTGCGGCCAATAAAGTCAGACATTCGACTCCATTGCAATGTAGTGAGTGCCAGTGTGACATAAAAGAGGGATTCCTAAGGAAAGGTGGGTATGGGAAGCTTGTTCTGAACAGCCTGGGTGCTTACAATGAGGCCTGCATAGTAGCCAATCTTGCGGTCGTCTCCTCCCGTGATGTCTAGTTCCTTGATGAGCTTTTAGATGCAAAGGAACCGGGATACCATCATGTACTGCAGACTCCAAGAACAAGTGTTGACGGACCTGGTTGATAAAAGGAAAGATGTACGCGGACGAGACGGGTTCCGAAAAAAGGGCGAGGAGAACAAGATTTATCTGCCTCCATGGCACGGGTGTCTTGGACCTTGTCTGGAGCAGTGGGGTCTCTTCGTCTGAGACTCTCGCCATGGTGGTGTATGGTCTGAGAAAGGGAAGAGACTCACGGTCTATCACTCACTTATAACTTGAATCACGGCTCACAAGACACCGCTGAAAACAGGCTAGTTAGGGAGGTTGTTCAAGTTCCGACTCTTCCGAAGAAGCGAACCGAGCACGAATACTTCAGTAAGGTTCCCCGATTTTAGTAGACCCATTGCGTTCTCACTGCATCATTCTCATAATAATTCCGTAATATGCCATGCCTAAATATACGCGAGCTCTCAGATGAATTAATATACCCTGGCTTATGGCCTTGATTCAGATGCGATTCGTATGCAGCTTCGCTTATAACTAGCAGCTTTTCTTCATTTTATTTATCTATACCAATTTCATGAGTTGAATTTAGCAGCAATCTCATTCCAACCATGGCAAGAAGGGTGACTGATGAGGTCGTGTGTAGGAGGATCTGAATCACATTGACAGACTGTGGGAGCGATGATGACACTGGTTTCATACTTCCTTTTACACCCATGTCGAACATATATATATCGCCGTATGAATTCGGGGAGACGCGTCATGAAGCATACACATCCTTAGACTACATGGGTGGATATATTTTGAGATGCGAAACATCCTGTTGTCCAATTTCATATCACGCTCGCGGTGTTATGAACCCTCCCAAAAGCCTCTACTCATTGTCACCCAACTCTGGTAAACGTCGCGACAGGAAAACCAAGATGGTGGTTAGTATTGCCAGGATGACATACACCAAGTTGCCACCAAGAACGTTGTACTCCTTGGACACGGCAAACATTGAAGTAGTCAACGCCGGACCAATGGCACGCGCGATTGCCGTCATAGTCTGACTCAATCCGTTCATCGAGCCCAACGATTGTTTGTTAGGTGCCGCTCTCGTGACAAATATGTTGATGACAGCTACCCGGCCAAGATTAATTCACGCTTTATCCACAGACTGATTAAACTCACTATAAGACAAGTCCATGAGGACCATGAAGATGAGTTGAAGTACGAGAAGGATCCAGATGATAGGTCCCACTTTTCCTTGTGCCACCACAACTCCACTCATGAGTGGAAAAATGAGGATCAACGGGTAAAACCATTGAACGGCCCAGCAAAACAATCTTTTGGGTCCCATCCACTCTATGATCCGTGCGGCAAACAATATCTGTATGCATCCGTCCACAATTCCGAATATTGCCAAGAACGTGCCGATGATGGGCGGGAAGCCCTAAGCCACCGATCTCAATCGGTGACGCGTAAAACAAGGGTAAAAGAACAAAGATGCCCATTTCGACAAGCGCTAATATCCCAAAGTTGGCAATGGTTATCATCACAGAATATGTTTTGAGGAGAGTGGACATTGAAATCGGCTGTGCGTCGTTGGCGAGTGGGTTATCTCGTGAATTCTCGACTGCAGGTCTTCCTAATCGAGACTTGGTTTTCGATGGCAGCGACTAAAAGTCCAGGGTGTGAGATTCTTAGCAAAGCGCCACATTAGCACGTACCTCCTTCAAGAACATCGCACAGACCAAAAAAGTGAACAGCGTAAAGCATCCTGATACGAGCGATGGCAGAATATGGATACGTTGCCCAGAATGCGCCAGGAAAAATATCAGGCCATCGCTCCTGTGGCTTTATTAACGTACCACCATACAGCGGACTACGCAGCGTCGTAAGCTTCACAGACTGTTCGTCGTAATATCAATGCCCCAACGTACGCGATAATAACCCCCATGGAAAACGTAGATGGCAAGATAGCAAAGACCTGTGCCATATTGGTATGGTCGGTGATATCACCAATGATACTCTTCATCACTCCGACATTGCCATTGAGCACGCCAGCGATACATCGACTGGGGCATCGCCTTCAGCCAAACTTTGGACGACGGGGTGAACTCGCTTACCTCACGATGAGCATCCCGAACGTCCGGGATAAGCCAAAGGCGAAGTTGGACACGCTCAGACCGAGCAGACCAAGTAAAATGATGGGCCGGCGGCCGACGAAATCAGATAACCGACTCCATTGCAATATAGTGAGTGCCTGTGTGACATAAAAGAGTGATTCCTATGCAAAGCAGCAAAGGTCGGCGTGGAAATCTCTGTGAGTGGACTGGGCGCTTACGATGAGACCTGCATAGTAACCAATCTTGCGATCATCTCCTCCAGTGACGCCGAGTTCCCTGATGAGCTTTTCGATGCAAATAGATCAGGATACCATCATCGTGGTGAAGGACAACTGTTGACGCACCTGATTGATGAAAGGAAATATGTACGCGGACGAGATAGGCTCCCCAAAAAAGGCAAGGAGAACAAGATTTATCTGCCTCCATGGCACGGGCGTGACAGTCTTGGATCTTGCCTGGAGCAGTGGACTCTCCTCGTCTGGGACTCTATCACCGCTTGCCATGATGTATGGTCTGAAATAAAGATAAGGAGATTCGGATCAGTTGGCCAGCGAAGACCGTCTGACTTGGAATTACTGCAACTCTTCACCAAATCCAGCGCTAGATTTACCCGATGGCCCAGGTTTGATACGCTGCGAATACCCTTATCGTACACAAAATATTGGCGTACTACTTTGGTGAACACACAAGTCAAGGAGTTAGGAGGCCTTCATGAGGTTGTCAATGAGAGTACCAGTTTCGTTGATACTAGAGCTAATGCATCCGAGTCGAGAACTCGGGCAGGAGAGGGTGCAACTAAGTAGTGTTCTTTTTGTGTAATAAATTTGACTCAATAGATGGGCCCTTTGGTTAGACACGATTCGTACACAAATTCGCTTGTAAGCAGTTGTCGCAACCTAACAAATTGTCTACGCCGGTAGTCCTCACTTTCGTGATTTCAGCAATGTCCTACATGGGAGGAATATATTTACAGTGTGAAATGTTTTCCGTCTTGTCTGACTCAGATATCGCGCTAGTGGTATGTAGTCTCCCTCAAAAGCCCTTGCTACTTGTCTTTCAACTCAACTCTGGCAAGCGTCGCGACAACAAAACCAAGACGGTGATAAGTATTGCCATGATGACATACACCAAATTGCCGCCCAGGATGTTGTACAATAAGACAGTTCCATGAGGACCATGGAGATGAGTTGAAGAACGAGAAGGATCCAGATGATGGGGCCTACTTTTCCCTGCGTCATAACAACGGCACTCATGATTGGGAAAATGAGGGTTAGCGGGTAATACCATTGGACGGCCCAACAAAACAATCTTTTGGGCCCCACCCACTCTATAATCCTTGGGGCAAATAATGCCTGCATGCATCCGCCCACGATTCCGAATATTGCCATGTACATGCCAATGATAAGTGGGGGGAATCCCAGGCCACCGATTTCAATCGGCGATGAGTAAAACAGGGGAAGAAGAACAAGGGTGCCCATTTCGACAAGTCCCAATGCCCCATAGTTGGCAATGGGTATTATCACGGAATACATTTTGACGAGCGCCAGCATTGGAATCGGTTGCGCGTTGTTCGTGCGCGAGTTATTTGGTGAATTCTCGACCGTAGGCCTTTCTATTCTA
>JBBPLF010000435.1:0-26708 GCA_038089615.1 Aureoboletus auriporus
GTCTAGTAATACACAGCAAGTAAGGCGAAAGAGGAAACGATGATGTCAAGCGGGCTGTACAGCAAGACACGTGTCCGATAGGAACGCATAGAAGGATAAGCAAGATGACGAGACGTCCGATGGGAACGTCTTCGAGAAGTAAGCAAGATGACAAGAGGAAAAATGAATAGGGGTGAATCGTAACACTATTCATTATTGCATCATATTGCTTCAGATAACGTAATAGATCAGAGCAACTTATGCCATTGGATGTTTTTATAGACTCCGGATAAGTCTTTTATGCTATTGGTTCTTACTATAGATACCGTAGCTCCTTTTACACTATTGGTTGATATTCTTATATCACATACTGTAGCTACTTTTGGGGGTACAGCCACTGCTGTAGACGTATATAAGGACGGCCCTTCTGGCCATCCTTTCCCCTTTTCTATAGAGTCTTATACAGTGATTTCTCACTGGAGCCACTTCACCTCTGAGCTGTTCCACACTCCACCCAACTACACTACCTTTGACTCTCTAGTTGGAGGCTTGTTATACTCTTGATTACTACCTCAGGATTTCCACCTGAAGTGTGAATATTCCCATACTTCGCAATCCCTTAACCTGCCACGTTCGGGTTAAATTCCGAAAGTTACTTGTTCACTGAGATAGTAGATTCACTTCGAGTCTATCCTTAGTTGAAGTCCTAACACATAAGAGATAGCCAGTTGCCATGTGGTCTGTGAGCATGTAGTTGAGGTCCATGGAGCGTCTACCGAGCTGTCTGGTCAACATGTGTCATTCTTTTACATATTTTTTGCAGTCGAATATGAAGTGGCGGACAGTTTCGTCTTCTTCGAGGCAGTACCAGCAGTGGGGGGATGGGATGGCTTTCAGACGGTGTAGGTGTGCGTTTAGTGGGCAATGGCGTGAGCGGAACCATATGAGGTAGCGCGCGTATCTCTTTGAGAGTGCCTCAATTATTCTCTAGGGTTCCCTCACAAACATGTTAAACCGGGCGTCGCTCATATTCGCATCCCCTTTCCCGTTCATTCTGTTCATAATGTCGAAGAAGCACTCGGCTTCCATAGTATCGAGTGCACCTGCCGGGGGATCCTGGGATGCGCTTTATGCCAGTCGAACCAAGTACAACACCCCCGAGAAAGCATGCGACAATGTGCAGAACGCACCCGTGAACGAATCGACAGCTGTAGGTTATCACGGCACGGAAAAAGACAAGATGAAAGTACCAGGAATCTCGCAAGTAGAAACAATGACCATATCGGACGGGTTCCCGATCCCTGTGATGAACCGCGCGTCTCCACTATCTAGGCACGGTTGTACGGGGTGAGGACGGTGGAACCTTGGCAGGCGCTGGTGGGATGGATGGACCTGAACTGTACCTCGTACCCCCCATCCTTCCCTAAGTCGCGCATCCGGTCTACCCACATCAGTACAGTTGCAATCTTGCTTGCTGCTGGTCTAGTCGTGACAGCGCTCGCGTATGATACATGGAAGCTGTCGGTGACTGAGCGCTGAGCGCTGAGTCGAGTGAGTGCATCGGCATCACATATCGGTCGGTACACGCTACATAATCACGATACCAATGCTTCTGAGACTTTACACACCACCAAACCACTCCGTAAAATCCATTTATCTACTGAGCGATCGTGTCAACACAGCGGAAATGTATACTACGACTGTATTGGCAGTGTAGTAAAGTAGACTGTTAGCCTACATTCCACTTCCACCCATTTGTAAGGTCAACTTCTAGTTCGTTATGTTACATATTATGCAGAAAGGTACAAATGGGCACCCGGACCGAATGTTCCAAAGATCAGACTTAAGCCACGATTCTTCCCGTCGTTCTGATCGGTGTTCGATTGCGGACCTCCCGATCTGTGGTGTAGGTTGTTGATGTGTGACGTCGCGTTCAATGGAACGGGACTGTGATGAATGGCAAGATACGGGCAGCGGTTTGGATACGACACGAGCAAGAGATCTGGGAGCAATTCAAGTAAAAGCGATAGAGATGACGAAACGAGGATCTACCCGGCCATCATTACTTGGAGCAACCGTGGAAACAAGCCGACAAAACGGAGAAACGAGATCTGACATCTGCGAGATCATCTGAGTCCAGTTTTGTGTGCACCAGAGAACAATCGGGACCGATGCACATGTTGAGCGATCGGTTCGCTGGCAGTTAACGTGATGTTCCAAACCATCACCAAAAGAGAGGTGTGCCTGACTCGCACCTTGACGTCATCCGCATCTTGTTGAAATGCAGTCCAAAATGTTGTAGTCGGGAATAGCCCCGAGGATTCTTGAAAATCTTGTTCAGCAGCCTTCTGAAAGTCTGCCACCAGACTAAAACTGCCAGTAGGGTAGACTCGCCTTCTTTCAGATTAACTTGATCCAAAAACCTTGCTCTGGTTTACGTAAATCTTGTCGATACACATCAGCTCTGAGATAACAAAGGGATATATCATAATTGAAAGTTGAGTTTGACTTCGTTGGTGAAGTCCTCATGTGTCCGGGTTACCCCCAGAATCTGAATACCCTCTCCGATCTGCCCGAGAGTTGTAACACAAACACCTACAAATTCGGTGATGAATATTTGAATCATCGTGTTAATGTGTCCAAATATGCGGTTGAACTTTGCTATTTCGATGTGGTCGTGCTTCTAACATCATGCCCATCAACTAGCGAATACAATTTGAGAGTGATTGAACGGGATCGACTCTACCCGGCCAGTGTACTTGATCCGAGTTTTGCAGTCCACACAGACACACCTTCTTCGCCGTCCCCCATGGCATGTAACATCCGAGGTTTTGCTGAACTGGCAAACATAGCAGATGATCCTGCAAAAATTTTGCCTAAAAACAGAACACGCGTTCAGTTAAGGGATCGGTGAAAAAGATAACCCGACACCCACCTCGTTCACGTCCAGTTCGATTGCATATGATGACGACGAGATCGTGTTCTTCTTGGGACTGCGCTACCACTGCCCCCGACACCTCAGCCTCCTGCCGCTGCGTATTCACCTTGATGCCCTGGGCCCACAAAGGACGTAAACGCAACGCCCAGTACCGCAGCACTTCCCAATTCGGTTCCAGCGCATCCTCGTTCGAGTCTTCTTCCTCTCGCATGCTTCCAGAATTGGGGTCATCGTCGTTCTCTTCTCCCGTCCCGCGACCACGACCACAATCCGTGTCTCGGACCCCTCTTCCACCGCCCTCTTCACCTACCTCTTCCATCCCCCCATCCTCCGGCCTCAACCACGCATTCAACATCACCAACACCCTCACACCTTCCCGAATACAAAACTCCGCCAATTCATAAGGTCCCTCCTTGATCGACGCCCACAAACACCCATTCGACACGTTCACATCATTACATATCGCCACCGCAATGCGACCCAACGGACTCGGAAGATCGACGGTGGTAAACCCAGGTCCGGGACGCGCCCAGGTGCGATCTGTGATGAAGAGATTGAATTTGTGATATGTATGGCGGATGTGGCCGGTGCCGTCGACGAGGAGGGCTGCATTGGCGCCAATAATGTTCGTGTGGGACTCGGACTCAGACTGCGTAGGGAGCTGTAGATATTCTGGAAAGCCGGCGACAACGTGACATTGGAGATGGCGGGCGAGCTCTGTGCAAAATGTCGCCGTGGGCCCTGTTTGGGGGTGCTCGAGGTACGGCGCGATGGACGGCGCGTCGGGAAACATGTACCCTTGATGAGATGGGGATCGGTAACGCCAATCATGAACTAATGAATCAACACAATCGACGTACCGCTAAAGATCATTTCTGGGAAACACACCAAGTCGACCGAGAGTGGGGTTAGTCTGAGGCAGAGGTCAGCATCCTTGTTCATGAAACGTAAGTACTTGAGTGACAGACCCTCGACACAACTCACGCGCTTTCGCAATGTTTGCATGCACCTCTCCGATCTGTGAGGTTCCCTTAACGGCCAGCGTATACATATCCCAACCAAACGCACCTTGGGCGCAAACTGAACCACGGCGACTCTCAATAAGGAGGTCATGACTGTATGTGATCACGGCGAGTGAATGACGACAGATATGTGAAGGCTACGGTTGTCGCTGCGACTTAATCAGACTCTGAAGAAGATCTCGAAGTGACTGCTATGTCCCCTATGACAAGGTTGCTTGTTCCTGTGTGGTCCTATTGGACTATTGTCCTTAGTCTAATAGCATAACAGTACAGAAAGAACAACTTCAACAGAATGTTTGCCCCTCATACTACCCCATGAAATCGCCCAGCACGATCCTCGCCACGGGCACGGAGTCCCCACAAGAGGCCACGCAACAAAACCACTCGTTTGCGCTTCTTCGTTATCGCCTCCATCCGTGGCGTCATCGCTGCGTCCAGTCTGCACACACACGGTGCATCATCCCGACGACGACGACACGACGGCGCGACACCCCGCAGAGTGTGGGATATCCCATCCACGATGTGGGTGGGTGACTCCGCGGGACATCTGCGAGGGGCCAAGAAATAGCAACGAAATCCTCCGGGCACAGAATGAGTGGTAAGAATAATAAAAAAAGAGATAGACGATAATTATAGACGCACAAAAACAAGAATACTTCTACGAGGAAAAAAAATGCGACATGTGAAGCCCCTTTCCAAGTGCTGAGCATAGGCATAAATGTCCATGACAATAGGCAAACAACCAAAATAAGGAGTAGGGAGCAGAAGAGAAGGATCAGCAACAAAGATAAACCAGCGAGCGACATACCAAAAAGACATGCATACGGAGGGCTTCAGAACCAGAGACCGGTAACTAAACCAAACGAGTCCTACAGTGTAGCGTACAAAGCAACGGAAAGGCAAAACAAGGATCGGATCTATTCGCGCCGTCTCACCGGTTCCTCTCTTGACCCCGGACGGGACTGTACTTGGGATTCCTCACGACCCGATGGCTGTGGCGGATATGCATTCATAATGTTGGCAAACGTCGCCGGAACTGCTGGTGCTATCTGCGCGTTCACGTACGGAGGCTGCTGCAATGATGGTAATGGAGAATCGGCATGAAGCGGGGGTGGTGGGTGCGTGTAAGGAGTCGTCACTGTGTCGTCGACAAAACTGTCGTTGGGATCGTGATCCTCTGGGAGGGCAGGAATGACGGCCGCGTGCCTACCGCCTAAGGGTCTGTGTCACATCATGTTATAATTAGGAAATGAAATACGGGAAAAAGAAAAACGGGCCACAAAGAGTCAACGAAAGAACAAAGGCCTCGGCCAGTGGAAACAGAAACAAGAGCATGTCTAATTTACCCAGCAAAACAGCGAACGCGACTCACCCGCCCTCGACAAAGTGTTGCCAGACGTAATCGCGGAGCCGATCGGCGTTTGGAAGTTCTTGGATAAGGTGTTTGATTGTGTTCTGTCCGAGACCGAAAAAGTCGGGACCGGAAACAGAATTGGAGTGTTGGCGATTGCGGATCGCGTTAGCTTGTTTGACGATCGATGACCATGCACCTGTTGCAGTGCCAGCAATCATGGGTCGATCAGGAACATCTGAAGCGACTATTTGGAATTTGGGGCCATCTCCGCCATCGAGGATGGAACAGTGGTATACAGCATCGTTGCTGGGGTCCACTGTTGAATGGTAACGTCTATGAACGTCAGTGCAAGGTACGCTAATGTCAACAGGGGGAACCCACCTGGTTACTTCGTATCCGACAGGAAATATGTATCGTTCCGTGTGAAAGTGCTCCCGCATGCAGACCTCGCCAAGACTGATGACGGTCATGATGCCCACGTTGAGGGGCAGGAGAGGGCGACCCTTTGTATCACGTGGGACGGTTGGGATGCTAAAGCTCTTGGAGGTGACTGTATGGGCCTTCAAACGCTTCGGTTTAGCATGGCGTTGAATGTCCGAGGGGCGAGAAGCGGATGTGGGAGGCGAAGCGGCAAGCAAAGGTGATTGAACAGGGAGAGGCGAGTTGGTGGGGGGAGGGGCAGAGACAGGTGGTTGAGCGCCGTTTGCAGAGTACGGAACGGATTGATAAGGATTATCCTCGGGAGGTGTCATGATGGGAGACAAGGGCGATGGGGGCCGATGGTTGGCAGAAGAGCCCGCATCGGACTCGGTGGGTGGTTTCACGGGCGGTTTGAGGCGGAGGCGAGCACCCTTGTTGGATACGAGGAGTGGTGGAGTACCGCCCTCCGGGGCCAACGTGAGGATGGGCTGGGGGACGACGGGTTCCTTGCCCTTGGCGGTCGCACGGGAGCGTTTGGTCTGTCGACGAGCCTGGCGAGCCTCGTCCTCGAGCTGTTCGCGATGCTCGTCGTCTGCGCGCTTGCGAGCGAGTGGACCGAGGTAGCGGGAATTGAGGAGGGGATCGAGGTTGTGGTCCTCTGCGTCGTCCTCTGACATGGCCTGGCGGAGATTGGTGACGAAGGCTGCACGGACGCGGGCAGAGAGGAGGGTGCGAGGGAATGCGCTGGACGGTGGGAACGGATGGCCGGGCGTGTTCGGCTCTGAGCGGGTCTCAAGTTCGTGAATACGCTGCAAAATGAGACTGGTGCGACTGAGCGACACGGCTAAGATCAGTGACGTGGGACATACTCGCGTTCCTCGCGGAGCTTGACGTTGCGCTCGCCCGAGTGTCTGAGCTCAGTCTGTGTGTCCTGGTGTTTCTGATGGCCAATTGAACGTATCGACGGGGAGAGCGGGCGTTGTACACACCTGTTCGAGCTCAAAGTAGCGCCGCTTGAGTTTTTTGTACTTTTCGAGGACATCCTGGTTTGGTGGTGGTTGGGAGGAGGGGAGGAGCGGGGGAGGAGGAGGAGGGGCCATGACGACGTCTGGTGGGCCCATTGTGGTGGACGTGTGAGAAGTAGCGCGCCCGCCACTCCCAACCAAGCTCAAACACGGCTACACAGCCAAGGCCTTGCCAACGTTTAGTTGCCAATTCGGCTACGTAGCGGACACGTCGTAGTACACACACAGACTGATCACTACATTAGACACGCCATTCACGACGTGCTCAACGCGCCCAACAACATCGACATCGACGCCGGCGACGAGGACACCGTCACGACGTTGGGTCCTTTCATTCCAAAAAGCCCGATCCTTGTACACCTTCGTAATTTCTATTTAAGGAAACCATCCTGGGTTCGTGCACAGTGCATCCACTCATGTGTATTCACAGAATCAATCGATCCAGGGGCCTTTGTGGCCCACAAGGGACCAACTGCATGTCTGCTTGACTGCACAGGGCGACTGTGGGAGCACAGGAATCCACCACATACGTTTGATGGCCCTGGTGGAACTGTCACAACGATCACCGTTTATGTGCCAGTGGTTTGGATACATCTGGAGAAATCGACACGGCAACGCGCCAATACTAATTGCCGAATACTTGACGGTCCGTCTTCGTATGATGTACATGGTCGGTGGTGCATCTAAAAAAAATACTCATGGACCGCTAGCGAAAAAACACCCTTCATCTGGTATGCATCTTTGCCTCAATATCGATGCTTCACCACAAAAATTAGGGTGAACCAAGCCGTTATCAATGGCATGGAGACGGTCGCACTCCTCCACCCTTCTCCTGGACAGATTAACCTCATTCAGTCACCCTTCCTTGGAATCTTCCCCCCGGAACTTATTCACTGTTACGTGGCGTGCCGGAATCACCTTTCAAACTCAAGCATCACCATCGAGTGGCTTCAACTCACACACGTGTCCCGTGTTCCCCATTGCCCCAAACTCAAGCACCTGCACAAGTGCTGTTCGAATCCCGATGGCGCCCGGTGGTAGGGACCATTACGAATCAGTTTATTCCACGATCAAAATTTCGTATCCTGCATTCGCCTTTCATCCCCACGTGATGATGTCAAGTGTGATGCTACTTGTCCATGTCATTGTCAACGCCTATCCGGAATTCCGATCACGCGGCTATGCCTGCCTGGTTCATGTTCGCATGAACCCACCCCATCTATCAAGTACCACCGCATTCGCGTGCTCGGCACGATAAACGTGCCAATTCTTTCTCTCTCCTTTTGCCTATCAGGAGATGCGGCATACTTCCTCCTTTTGTCACACGTTCAATCAAAACTCTAAACGCCTTCAGGGCCTCCAGCTTGCTGTAACTCGCCCAAGCGATCACGTTACAGTACAAACTTCCGAGTCTTGGACGGCGGCAATCTCCGTGTTCACCCTGCGCTGCAATGCAATCAATCGCGGCTTTCCAAATCGAGGAGATGCGCGGCAATGAAATACCGTACCGTATCGCGAATTCGTGCCACACTTCGGTTGCCGAGCCGTAAGAGCAAGACACAATGAGTGGATGCAAACGAGGAGTTTACCAACAACCTCTGTTTGTCATCTGGATTGGCCATTCTCTAAAGTCACTTTCCATCGCTGTGCATCGCTGTGTCAATCAATCCGCCACGAGTTCGGACCTTTGTTCGCTTTCGGTTTTTTCCTGTCAATGTCATTCAGTCATTTTGTTTTCCGAGGAAAATTGAACCATAGACAGCCTATCCCCGGATTCGGACATGGATAGATCTCCGCCTTGCCTCCCTTTAGAAACCTACCCCCTCCACCTCCGCGGGCTCGAAGGCGCCAAAAGATGGAGGAACCTACATTGTGCCAAGCATGAGATCCGCCCACAACCACCATCCCCATCAAAGCCAGCCTTGGGTCGCGGTCCTCGTGTTCCTCCCCCCACACCTTCACGTCAACGGGTCCGGTCCGAGTATGGTGCCAGGTATACTAATCGGTTCCTAGGGGAAGTTTACGAACGAGTTATGTAAATATCAAATCGAGTAACGAAAAACGAAAACACAAAATAAAAACCAAAAGGATCTCGGCAATAGGCGAAGAAGAAAAAGAGGGCTGAGGTCTCGAGCCTCATCGGTAAGAAAGGCGAAGGACCGTAAAAAGCATCGCACGCCACAGAGAATAGATCTTCTGAGCCTGATAAAAAAAAAGTGGACGCCGCACGCCACGGAAGAGGGGGAGCGCCGGTGAGAGAGGAATGTTGGGATTTCGGCACGAGTTTGACGTGGTCAAGGACATGGGAGGTAATCTCGGCGGCAAACTGACACGCGTCCCTCCTTCCCCCGTTCCAATTCCGCAAAAATATGAAATACAATAACATATACTTACAGCAACCTTGCCGGGCCAGGGGGACCTTCCAGAAAAATGAAGCCCGTTCTCGAGAGTCGTCATGACGGACACAAATCATGACTCCAGTAGGATCCCATATCTGGCGGGGGTTTTTCCGTGTTGCAATTACCGCCGAGTGTACGTGAATATGAGGTACCGCGCACATCTCCGCGACGTGGGGCTTCGCTGTTGGCACGATATACGCACATTTTATCCCCTTTCTCTCTTCTTCTTCTTTTTTCTTGTCCAACGATCGATGAAAACCAGTGATACAACATGTTTATTCTCAGCGTATACCTGTACAGAAAACAAAATGACAACTCAACAGTGTACAGATGCTACGTAGAAGCTATAACAAGCAAAAACAGAAAACAAAGAGAAAGAGACAAAATCCACGGTAATTGCCAGCAATTTATTCAGGAACGGCATGGCGTATCATGCGCGCGGTGACGTCGTACGAAGAATGACCAAAATTCCGTCGGAGTGCCCCGAGAAAATAGCGTCAACCAAGATCTCTTCTTCAATCGTCTTTGTTGTGTTACTCGAGTGCGCTGTTGGCCCGTGTATTCTCGAACGCACGGGCGGCTGGGGCGTCGGTGGCGATCGCCTGCGACTTCTCGACGACTGTGTAAGGTCACGGCGGCGACTCGGAGGTGAAACTTCAGGCATCCGATCCAACCTGGATGAGAAAGAAAAGAAAGAAAATGCAAAGCATAAGGAAAGAAGCAGTTAGAAAGAAGAGGTGGGACCCCACCTAGAATCTCTACCCTTCGGAAGGAGCAAGAACTTCCCATATCCAAATCCACCGTCGCTCGGCTGACCACGTTCGTTGACGCCCCACGCTTTGATCACGTCAATCCAGCTGCGGACTATCGCGTCACTCCGAGGGGACACGAAATCGAACAAACTGCGGCCCATCACGAGCGTGGTAGACAGGAGATGATCATTGGAGCAATATTGAACGGGGCAGTGTATTGAGAATCGGTCGAGTATCAGTGCCGAACGTGAAGACTGTGACGGGAGTGGCTTGAATGTGAGAATGGGAGGCAGCGTGGGTTTGGGTTGGTCACCATTGAGAGTGGAATTTTCGAGCATGTCCGTGAGACCAGGTATGATCGGAAGTGGGCTGACGGGCATAGGCGATGGGTCACCCCAGCGCTATGGTTCCAGGGTAAGCAGTGGAATGAGCGGGGGAAGATCCGACGGGGAACTTACACGAAATTCGAAGTCTGTTGCGGTGGGGGTCACGACGATGACTTCTTGCGCCGTCGACGCATTTTGGAAAGCCTTTGGGCCGGGTACTGCGAGGGAGATACTGCCAACGATCACGTTATGGACGACAGTACGTGACTGAAGCGTGATCAAAAACCCGCAACAACATAAATGTTGGGAGCAACTTACGACGGCACAAAGAAGATACCCTTTGAACGGGTCTTTGTGTTTGAGACGAAGATAGGCGATGACTGCCGCCTTGTCTTGGCGGATAGTGTCGCTGTGAATAGGAGACAATCAGAGCAAGAGGACAAGAATGTATACCTACACGTACTAGTGGAGATGTCTAGCAGCGGGAAATTCATCTGGGTGGACGAGCTCGAGCCCAGGGCGCCCAATGACCTCGCGAGGTTCGTAACCTGAGGGGGGGGGAGACATGAGCGACAAGCGGGACATAGCACGGCGGACGGACCCAAGAGCTCGCTTATAGACTCGGTGACAAAAAGCCAGCGAGCCTAACGAGTAATGAATGGTTGGTCACAGATGGAACAACAAGAAACGCACGTCTTGTGAAAAGTCGACAATAGCAACTTGTTGGATGGCATCAACAGCAAAACACGACGAGAGAGGAGAAAACATACTGCAGGAGACGCGAGGGGTAGTACTAATGGAATCCATTTACTATCCAGAGGACACAAGGCACGATCTGTGCGAGATGATGGTGGAGAAAGACGAAGAATACAGAAGGAAAATGGGGAAACCGCAACGCCGAAAAGATGAAAGGACGGACTTTTTATCGTCAGCATGCAGGCGTGAATTCATTATGGTCAGATGTGCTCGGAGCCCAAAGTGCAAACCGTGTTAGCCTAGCAAACCTTACCATTTGAGCCTGAGCTTGCGCATTACGACGCCATTACTAGCACCGATACCAGGAAAGCAGTAACGCTAATGCTGGCAGGCGGCCTAGGAACGATCAAGCCTAGCGAACCGAAAAACGCATGAGCAACGCGGATGCGGCAGCTCCACCAGTCTGATGGGGCGGTGAGAACGGGTTAATTTAAACTGTACGATTCGCGAGATCTTCGCATCGAAGACACAACACGGCTCAATCTCTGCCTCATTTTAGTTACTAAGATCACAATATGTGGTCAGACGCCCGCGAGATCGCTCCTGGTGACCTCGTTATCATATGGCAGGTGTGAACAACCCAAACAGACGAGTCCCTGGCACTTGCTCACATTCGAAAAGACCAGGGAACTCGTACAACCACTGCTAATCACACCGGGAAAGGACTTGAACAGCCGGTTTGGCCACTACAAGCACAACGATCTCATCGGCATTCCCTATGGTTCCAAGGTCGGATCACGCAACGGGAAGGGATTCATTCACGTTCTTCGTCCCACACCGGAACTCTGGACTATGGCACTACCCCACCGCACCCAAATTCTCTATCTCGCTGATATCGCCTTCATCACCTCGTGGCTCGACATTCGACGCGGAAGCCGCGTCATCGAAGCAGGTAAGCGCTCCTCTTTTTTTTTGCGATTCAACATTCGTTTCATTACCACACGTTGTCTTCATGGCGAGATTCGGATGAATCAAGTCTATATTTCAATCATTATCCTTCCGGCTCCTCTTCCATTTCCCTTTCATCAAGGGTGGCTCGGTTACACCATGGGCCACATTGCTCACGATCATTCAGGTACAGGTTCCGGCTCTTTCTCGCACTCTGTCGCTAGAACCATCGGGACGTCCGGCCATCTCTATTCCTACGAGTTTCATGAAGCCCGTGCCGAAAAGGCGAGGTGCGTTCTTTTTCTTTTCCCCCACCGGCATCCCCCTCTCCCCGCTGCTCAACCCTATCGTGTGGCGTCATCCAGGGAAGAGTTTATCCGCCATGGCATGGAAGACATCGTCACGCTGACGCATCGAAACGTGTGCAAGGACGGTTTCACGGTCGAAAATCTCGTCGATTCGGGTACGTTTCTGTCTTCCTTTCCCCCCTGCTCCACTTCTCTCATGCTCACTCACAACCACACTCACACGTTTTTTCTTCCTCGTCGTTTTATCTTTTTGCCGTTTCGTTTACAGTCTTCCTTGACCTCCCCGCACCCTGGGATGCCATTCATCATGCGAAAAAAGCATTGCGCGTACGTCCGATTTCCAGATTTTCTCTCTCGACACCCCCAAAAAAATTTAAATCGGTCTCTATTTTTTTTTTTCCTGCTGCCACTCGATAACACAAACATCTTACGGCACGGCCTTTTTCTTTCCATCAGAAAGACTGTCCGACCCGAATATGCTGCTTCAGTCCATGCATGGAACAGGTCTTACGGACCGTTGGCGCGCTCAATGACACTGGTTTCACGGGTATGTTTTCCTCCCCATCTCTTCATCTCTTCATCTGGACAAACGTTTGCCTGCAAGATCTCACCATGTACGAAACCCTCCTCCGTCCACACGAAGTCCAACAACTCCCCCCACCCCGTCCGCTCAAGAAGGTCATTCACAAGCTGGAACGTATGGAACAGTATCGGGAGGAGAAACGACAGTGGCAGATTCAGAGAAACGCTGGGAAGCGGAAACGGGAGGAAGAGGAGGGCGAGAAGGTGGAGGATGGGGAGAATGCAGACGAGGAGATGGAATTGAAATTGGAACAGACGGCGATGGAGGGGGAGATGACAACAGGGACGACAACAGGGACGACGAGAGCGGGGACGAGATTTACGGGGATAGAGCGAGGGACGACAGAAAAGAGAGCAAGAGTGGATATGGAGCTATCGGTCGCTCTCGTTCCTACGTCCGAGAATGACGAAAGGAAAGAGGGGTCGATGCGTGAGACCTCGCGGCCACTTGCACTATTAGAGGATGCCGTCGCAGGTCCGAGTCATGTGCTGCAAGTCCCTGTGAAGCTCAATTGTTCAAAGGTGTCCCCAGACGTACGAGGACATACATCTTACCTGACTTTTGCACGTCTTGTACCCTTTGATTCGTAGCACGTACACTATGGTATGTATTAGGAGATCATATACAATATAACACACTGTAGATATACAAAATGACCTACAATACTTTCCAGCAAAAGAAAAAAAAAAGAAGTCGGTCTAGCCCGCAACAGCCCTTCTGTAGGCCACTTCCATCTCATGTTCTTCTCGAACGCGTGCTTCGCTCTTCTGGGGTCGTGGTCGAAGCACGCGTCCCGATCCAGCATTGGAATTGGATGCCGATGCCAGGCTAGGGGCAGACGCCACGAGCTGACGTTTTCTAGGCGTGCTCTCTCCATCGACATCAGAAGCATCCTCGCTCTGTCTTCGCGCCCTTTTCTTGGATGTCCGCGTCGTTCTCGTTCTTGTTCCGGGTCGTCTCTTGGCTGTGCGAGGTGCCTCGAGCGACGTCTCTGCCTCTAGCATACGACCTTCTGATGTAGTAAGATCTGCTGCCTGTTCCGTTCGTGGCGGTGGCGTTGCCTCCCCCTGTGCATATGACTCGGCGAGTTCACGCATCGTCTTTGGAACGCCTTTACGAGGTTGAGGATGAATATCTACGTTCATGTCTTCATCAGTATCATCAGCCTCAGTTGGGACGACCAAATGAACTCGATCGACCGATTCATCCGGTCGGAGATGAACTCGATGGTCGTTCCCTTCCAAACGTGTCGTGGATGTCGCGGCCACCGTCGCGGAGTCATACAGGTGAGCGTCTGAAGGGAGATGGAATGGCTGTACCACATCATCTGCAGTGGTGAGATATCTTTCAGATTGCTAGAGATAGCGCAAGGACGAAAAAATACATCAGTCAACACGCCTCAACCCGTCCAATGGACCTACCTCATTTTCGTTCGTATCAAGCCACGATTCCCGTCGCTGTACGGGCTCCTGGGATTGTGGTTGGAGAGGTGCATCATGCTCAGCTCCGTCTATCCCAAACGACGCATACTGTTTCTGAAGTCGTTCCCGAATGCGAAGCCCGTGAATGAGACGCATCCACCGCTTACACGTCCGCTCTAACCGCTTTGCAAGGGCTCTCTCCTCCGCATCCTGTTCCGCTTCTAGGCATGCCTATAATAATCGCCAAAAAAAAAGGTAACCTCAGCCACTGACGGGTGCGAGAATGGTAGGAATTAATGTAAACATGACGATGACACATACATCCATAATAACATTTTCGTTCTCTGCGGCGACAACTACACCTTGGATGACAGGCACCGCCCTGCGTTTTCTGAATTCAAATCCCGTCTAGATCAAACATGACGAGGGAAAGAGAAATAAAATAAAATGATGAGAATGTGCAGGTTCGATCGAAAAGGTGGCACGTACAACTGCCTCGGCATAATCAAATCCAAGTTTTTTCACTATTTTCGCAGCCCCCTTAACTACCCCCACGATATTTCAGATCAGCTGATAAGCAAGAAGCAAACCGGATACACGTACATGGGATATGTGCCGCGCCTTCCGGCAACATGGAAGGCACGTACAGGTCAATGTTGCCAAAATCATTCTTGGGGATTATCCCCTGCTCAAAAAAGAAAAAAAAATTACGTGAGTACCCAGCGACTCAAAGGAAAATAACAAAGAAAATAGTAAAACGAAGAGCTGGACGCACATCTTTGATAGGTTCCGGCGTATATACCTCCGTTTGTGAGATTGCGTACATCCCTTGCATCACCTCTTCATCACCGCCAGTGTGACCTTCCACTTTTGCCCGTTCGAGTGCGAGTTCCATCTCTCGTTGTCTACTGACGGTCACGGCGCGTTGTTTGACCATTTTCATGGGTTGACAGCCTTGACGTATTGTACGACCCTGTCGCATCCAATTCTCCGCAGTCTTGAGGGAAATCACAGACGAACGTGGATATACAGACTCCCCTCTGAACTTGCCAAGCTCCGTGGGAGGATCAATAACCTGCTCGCGCCTGAGGTGACGAGCCAAAGCGTACCTAAAAAAAATGGCAACGATAAGAAAAAGGTCAACTATACCCCTACAAAAGAGCCCAAGGAAAAATGGAACGCAGACACGCACAAGGGATGGTTCTTGAAGCCCGCGATCGTGGTTGGCATGCCTTCGGTCAGTTGATGCATATGTAATTCGTCATCCTCGAGGTCGTCCCTTTGCTGTGGACAATAAGAAATCCGTCAGCATGAATTCATCTCCGTTGTGTCCACGGAGCTTATGTGATACATACGAGGCGATAGGGTCTCGTGATGAATTGTACGACTCGGCCCCACCATTCTTTACGGCCACCAGCAGGACCTGCGCCGACAGCCTGCACTTTGGATACCTTGGCGGTATATTCACGAGCATACCGCGGCGTTATATCTCGACCAAACCCATCTTCTTCCAGACCAATAACATACAACATTCGGTTATCTTGCCTAAAGGTGGACCTGGTTGCTGCTGAGTTCTGAGTATAGCTTGGATCGAAAACGTGACGATTATTAACAATGCCGCGGATGGGGTCGACGGGCAACCAGCGCATGTCTGGGCGGGAAAATACCTCCGTCCAAAAGACGGGGGGTGCTACCATCGGATCCGGCGATTCTGCGAAGACGATTGACATAATCGCTTAGACAGAATGTGAAACGGCAAACACGTTGTTCCACATACTCAGTGAGCTCGCCCCTATGGCAGGTGATCCACTCCGGCTAGTAGATTGACTTTTTTGTGTGCGAATTTTTCTGACGGGGTTTGGCATCTCCTTGCCTTTTCCTGCAAATGAAAATGTGAGTCAAGTTGTTATGGCATATTCTTTCTAGAACATTCGGCAAAAAATGGCCCGGTCCAGATGTACCTTTATACTTTGAGGTTGATACGACGATGTCCCGCACCTCTGTTTGATCATTGGTCCCGAGGGCTTCGCAACCATCCAGAAGTTCCTGATGCGGTTTACCCTTGCCTTTGGAACCGGCTGATTTCCCAACAGCCGACTTCCAAGGAACACTCTGTAAACTGACGACGAGTCTAGCGGGAATATCGAGGGCCCGACAAAGAGCAGTAAAGAGTTGCGCGCCGGTATCTCTAGAGCCACGCTGCATGAGGACATGTTTCATGAGGGATTCGACGCTCCGGATGCGTTCATAACCGGTGTCGTCGGACTCGAACCAATCAGGATTGTTGGCAGGATCAATCTCTATTTCCTCAAAGGTCTGACTCCTGATGTGCCCGGTGAGTGTGACGGTAAAGTAGGTCCTACACCACCAAGTAACAAGTCGATCGATGGCCGCTTCAAAAAGGCGACCACGTTTGTTTTGATCAGGAACACGGGACTTGTGTATCATTGCGAATCCATTTTGCAGGGTGAGCGGGGTGATGGAGAGGAGCCGAGCCTCGTGTGAAGGGTCAGCCGATAACCTTTAAGGATGTCGACAGGGTGCTCACATGAAGCAGGGGGTCGTTGAGCCACCTGTTCCGTATACAAGCATTCGCGAGAAGGGTGACTGTATGTATTTTGTGACAGTTCGTACGGAGGACACGTTGTGCGCGCAGGTCAGCGGCAGCTTTTTTCCTGTTTGCACCACACCGGGTCAGTCGAATGTAGAAAGATGACAGGTTAAGAGCATCCACTTGGCATCGTCCTTCTTGGGTGGTGCCTGAAGAGTGATTTCGATATTTTGCCGAGAGGGAGGGGGAGAGAGCTCGAGCTCGAGAGGAATGTCGAGCTGTGTTGGGACGCGAACTTCTTCCCAGTCAATATCATCATCGCTGCTATCACCCGCGACTGAGACTGCCATGATGGCTTTGGTCACGTCGCCGTTGGTGAAACGCAGCTAATTCATAGCATAGTCACAATATGAGTCTGCCCAACTCTACCGGCTCCGAGTCCGTCGGTCACGTGTGTTACACGTGACAGGCGACAACTGAATCAGCATCAGCATTTCACAAATTGGCTGAATCATTGGCAAAGTTCGTTCAAGTTGTTTCTCCGTTCTCCGGTAATGTAACATGAATGGAAAGTATGAACGGATATTTGCATGTCCTGTTGTATGAAATGTATGTTAAGCAATCCAGAACAAGCGGCTCAGGTGCTGAGTACCTGAGGCTTGAAGCTTGAAGGCTAATAGCAGGCCGTATTCCAAACTTGAATGCTGCGAGTGAACCGCCTCGTTTTATGTCGACGATCTGCCAGATATAATTAAGATTTCATACGCACCGTTCAAGATCGGCATTGGCCATCGGGATTCGGGGAATAGCATTCCTCAGTGTCGCCTCAGTGTCGCCGCTGCATGAACAATGCGCTTACAGTTGCTGGCGAATTTGAAAGCGGATTGGACATGCTGGTAAAGGAGCTCGATGGTGTATATGCCTGTGGTTTTGCTGATACATAACGCTATTTCTCCTATACATCCGTAGTGACGCGGTTGTTTCAACGTTTCAACACTAGCAAAAGTCGTGAATCATGCATCTCGTATAGTCGAACTGCCATTGGCGCGGGATGCGATGCCCGAAATGATTCAGCTATCACTCATCTTATCTTGATGTGCCGTTTTAACTCCGCGTGAGTAAGTACCGGAGCTGAACTCCGAGTCACAGCCTGAGATCGATACTCATACTCTCCCGTTTAACGTTCTATAAACTCACCAACTCATCGCGATGCGACCGCCCCCGCTTCGCCTCCCAGAAGCCGAATTTGAAGTCAGTTCGAGCGCCGTATTCAGTCCTGTCTTATTCATATGAGCCCTGCAGTCCCTTATCAACGGCGCAGTCAAGCATTCTATACAAACGTTCTCCAAACTCACTGGTTTTGCCAGCGATGATGCATGCCTTCCCACCCAATACCTTCGCATCGTATCCATCATGTACGACCAGTTGGACGCGAACAAAATCCCGACCAGTATACCTCCTGAGGTGGACTTCCCATGTCAAGACCTCGATATCTCCTTCGCCTGTTTGATCGGTCTCGGAGTCACCCTCCCAATATGGCTTAACCACAACGATCTATGGCAGCAACTTGCCAAGGGTCTCTCCGCCCAATGGCCCGACATCCGTCGATGGCTCCTCTTCCTGTACCGAAATGTCATCAGCAAGGAAGGTATGGACACAGACTTTCGATACAACTGCAAGACTGCCGTCCTACAATTCCTCGGACTTATCCGTGATAGACTCCTCATGTCCTGGTCCAAATCCATCACCACAGACCGCGAGATGATGCGGATGATCTGCGATCTCTGGTTCATCGAATCGCGGGACCCCCGATTTTCCAGCTGGTCCTCCACGGGAAACACCCATCGTGAATCTGCCATCTTCAACTCATGTTTCCTCATCGCACACGAGATGGGTACCGCTATCGACTGGGACAACTTGCTTGGTCTGTTCCAGCACGAACCAGAAGTCATTGCGACAGTTTCGCTCTGTCATCTCGATCGTGAATTTTCTCGCAAGAGCGATTTGGACTTGCATTGTATCGCCTGGGACTTACATATCCTCACCGCACTCTCTTTTCACCATCATATTCACCTCGCGCTCTTGCGTCAGGGCATGATTAAAGCCGCAACTGAAATCCTTGGGTTCGTCGTCGATCGCGAATGGCATGGAGAAACACGAGTATTCGCCGCACGATGCATGATCAACGCAATCGTCATACTCATAACACGGCTTGAGGATTTGGATGGCCTTCCCTTCATTTTACAGGCACTCCAAGAAGGGATCGTCCCATCCCTTCTCAAATGCGAGTCGTTGTTACCGTTTACGCAACAGCCACTCACCCATTGTCATCCAAGTGTATTGCTTGGGGATATTCTTCTTGGGTATACGGCCTACCGCTCCATCTTGTATCCGGTTGCACTTGCTGTCGACTTGGCAATAGCAAAGAGGTTGGAGGCGAGACTTACTAGAGGTGGGGAGCTCTACAAAGCTTGGAAGAAGCTCAAAGACACGGTTGAAGAACGGCTCAGGCTGGTGCGTCGCGACGTTGCCAACGGGCACATTCAAACCTGCCAAAACAACGAGGCGAGTAATGTTTCTATTTGATACGTTGATCTGACGCATCGTGGTTGGTTGCATACAGTGTTCGAAAGCGGGCCCTATGAGCATGTTCAAACGATGTGCTGGCTGTCTCCACGCTTATTACTGTAGTCGAAAATGTCAGCGGTACGATTGGCAAAAGGGGAAACACAAGCAATATTGCACGCGGATCCACCAACGGTTTATTGCAACGAGTATGTGTAAATCTTCACCTAGTTACCCGATCGCTCACGCTCCCTACCATATGCAGACGAACAGATGTCGACTGTGCACAGCAAGGATCTCAAATTCTTGGACCAAGTCATCCTCGCCGAGTTGAAGAAACAACATACACGGTTCAGCTCCCATCCCTCCAAACTTACCCTAGTCGAACTCAATCTCGTCGGTGGCCAGGCCAACATCATCTTTGACCCCCGCGGAACGAACACGAATCCATTTGGGACCAAGTGTGGGTGTGAGATGTTTGCGAATGCGCGATGGAAACATATGGCAGAGATGGTCAGAGAGGGGAAAAAATCGATGGTGTTGGTGAGGGCATTTATTCCCGGAGGTTGGTCGAGGAAGATTGTGCTCCAGGCGATCCCGTTGAGTGTGGTGGTAGAAGGAAGACAAGGAGAGCGACGAAGGGGACAAGTGATGGAAAAGTATCAATTCAATCTGATCTTTACGTGTTGTGGGAGTGAAGGGAGCAACCCAAAGGCATTGAGGGGTCTTAAGAAATAGTGGATTTTTTGGTGGGTGAATGTAGGATGGTATTGAAATCATATTCCCTTTCTTGACATCGTTATGTCAAGACTTGGCAGAGTCGGTTACATTCGGCGAAGGCTCAGCGCGCTCGGCATGAACAAAGGAAGGCCAATTGCCTTTCGATTATCCAGTTTATCGAGACCCTCGAACACTGCATCGGCCGATATTACTTTTTACAAGAAATGTTGTATGAAAACACACCAGTCGTCTAATAATTGATCATAAGTCGTCATCCCATCCATCATCATCAGAGTCATCAAAACCATCATCACTGCATTGGCACAGGTACTCCCACGGGTGTCCGAGACAGTACCTCTGCAAAGTACCCGGACCCTTCACAGTGGGTGCGGGTCTTCATGAGGGTAGGATAACGATGACCCACAGCGAGACCCATTGAGGGTTGCCTGTGTGATTCCATACGACGACGTTATGTCGTCGTTCCCACGTGCCGACGGTGCCGTCGCCCAACTGCCTGACGCACACCACTGGCACCACCACCACGATAACGCCGTATTCACGACCGCCCATTGCCTTCGCCTAGTTCCAGGCCTTCGCCCTCGTTTCACATGATGGCGACAACTGCCATAGCGCAGTTATCGTGTCGCCGTCATTGTTGCTGTCACGATCACCTGTCACCCTTGCCAGCTTGCCCTCTCCCTCTCCGTCTCGCGCCGTCTCCATCTGCCATCTCCCTCTCTCTCCTCCCGTCCCTCTCGTGCATCCTGCCCGCCTCTCTCTCACCATCTTTCACCGTCTCACCACTTTCACGTGTGAGCAAGCACGGGTACATATTCAGACACACAGTCTGCATGTATATGTGCGCGAGCTCGTATCACACGCCATCTGCCTCTCCCTCTCGCGCCGTCTGCCTTGCCCTCCCTCTCTCACCGTTCCTGCCATCTCCCTCGTGCCATGTCTCTCTAGCATGCGATCTCCCTCTCTCGTGCAGTCCCTCTTGCACACTCCGTCTCCTTCTCTCGAGCGCCATAGACGATATAACACAAAGGATTTATTTTGTTAAACTTTCCGCCATAGTGTTTTGAGTAGAACTAGACTTGTCGGTTGCTACATTTGGGGAACAAAAAATATCGCTTGTCCAATAAAATAAAGTAAAATAAAATAATTGCCTGATGGTTCCAGTGGCAATCTGGTGGGATTTCCATTCTGTTAGGGTATAAGAGATCCATTGTATGTCTTATGTCAATCGATCCATACTCGCAGTGCAAAAAATGTAGTCTCGTAAAGTCTCAGTTTCGGGCTTATGTTCTTTGCTTCTGTGTTCATACGCGCTTTAACAACAGAGCAATGGATAAGCTTTGATGGCCCCTTGAGTAGGAAGATCAGCCTCACAATATTGTTATTACAGCGACAAGACAGCCAGTGTCAACCATAGTCTGATTCCATAGATTTATTTACCTACGTTTGGATTTATTCGATCGAATTTGGGTTTTAATGGGATTTGGGACAGCAAGGGATACGGCAGGACCCAACTCACCCTAGATGATTGTTCCAGATGGGATCTCCACTCAATGACCCCATTGTACATCCCAAGGCGGGAAGCTTATCACCACTCGAACAGAAATTTCAAGATTCGACTCGAAAGGAATGGAGTCGAACCTTTAGCTTGCCGACTTCAGGTAGTAGTAAAAAACTAAAGCGGTGTTGCTTCATAGGCGAGATCAGATCATGACAGATGTCGGCTGGGTGGAACATGTCAGCCTGATCTGACGAGCGAAAGAATCGTTGAACACGACTCTCCAACACGTAAATAATTCTGGACTATATCGGTCAGAGGGTTTTCCACTGTTTGATACTCGGGAGTGCCGACTGGTACGGTCGGCCTTCAAGTTAACCTTGCATGCACGAGTATTTGTTGTCGGATAACGTAAAGAGCTACATGTCAAAATAGTGAAGAATGAACGTTTGAACGGTGATTAACTGTTGCGTGGTCGTGCCCAAGAGAGATAACGCACGAAGGATCCGAGTCTGTGTCATGGTCGAGACAGATCACTTCTTCCTTGCGAACGACGAGCGTCCAGTCTGATCGCTTGAGAAATACCGTTCATCTATTAATTGCGCCCAACATAACGCATTGCGTGATTCTCATGACAGGACGGACACTTGACCAAAAAAAAGAAATGCAGGAGAGCTTGCAACATCTTGGTAAGTAGTAGCAGAGATGGAAGTTTGAATGGATAAGTCAAAATTTCGACCAATATTCCTACTAGTAGCTTACTATCAATGTCGCGTCCTTAGGTAGTATCAAAAGTATTCGAGACATCGCATGCCAGCCGCCCTTGTAGGGCGTGATATGTTGATTCTACATGCCATACGGTTGGTGCTCGTGGTCGAAGAATGGTGGCGTGTTATCGTTGCTAATAGCAGCATTTTCATAAATTCCATAATGTGTTGCCGAGTGCGAGTCCACTGACAGTAAGCTTCCCACGTCAGTCGAACGTCCAATGCGGCTGGCAGTGGCGAAAATGTTTTCTTAACATTCCATTGTCAACTTACTCAACAGAAACGAGAAAAAGACAAAGACAAACCAGCCGTCCCACTATAGATCATCTCTGATTCCTGCACCCTAATGGTAGACATCGCTGATAATCGCAAAACAAGTTTTTGGTTTTCATCGGCCAGTTTTCGCAGCTTTTTCGCAGCTGTTTAATCCGAGCATTAGCTTAGTGAATCTACTGCCACTGGCATGACATTGTCATTGAACTAACCTGCGATAAGCAGCTGATGTCTTGTGGCGTCCCTTCCCAGTGGACTGTCAAATGGATCCACAAGAAGCAAGGCTTCGCGTAGCTCAGAGAAACCGTCCATCTCTTTGGATCGATACTCTCGTTGTGACTGCGATTTGTTCTTTGTCGCTGGCGAATGTTCCGTTGTGTATGCTTGAGATGACGATGGCTGCATAGTAAAATGGATGGAGTGATCTCGTGTATGTGTCATCTTGTATTATACGCTTCGTTTGGGGAGGATATTCGGCTCGTTCTTTTTTTATATACCAAAATTCCAATAGTTTTCTATCCAGTTATGAGTTTGCGCCCTGTGGCAGCTTCTTCGGTGCTTGATTTTGTATTCTTTCGATTTTATGATCAGCCCGTTTGGTACCCAAGCGTGTTTCGTCATAAATGAACGTTTTGATGCGCTCTGACATGTGACAGTTGATAGCCAGGTGACAGCTGAAGCTTGAAGCTCCGAAGCGCTGACAGGTCGAGGCAACGAAAAGTGAAGTGTACGGTCACCCCCACCCGCACTGTCCCGTGACATCATTTAACACCATCCAGCTCCAACTTCCATCCAGACCGATTATGTGTCTATGTCGCTCAGATCCCAGGGACCTATGTAGTCCGCCGATGATTGGATCTTCATAACATAACTACCTCATTGGGTATAGTCAACGCCGTTTCTGTGCCGCCGGTCGATTCTAATCCCCACAAGGTACGATGATAAGGATTCTTGATTCCATTGGCTAAGTATATCATTTTATTCGAATTGCTGGCCTAGGCTAACACTGTTGGGGAAAGGATAATCAAAAAGTTTATGAAGGCCTTGTTAATAATTTTTTTCTCTGTTGGAGCTAACTAATTACACAACGGTGGTTGCATAATGACGCTTGCATGAAATGTACGACCCTATCGGTTACGAGGCAAGTACAGCAGTCTCAATCATGAACCACGAGATTCTGTGCAATGGAAGTTATGGAACTAGAAGGCAAGATCTGAAGTGATTCAGAGGTTTCGTCAGACAATATCACACTTGAACGCTCTACAAAATAGTACAAATTCAGAGTACACGTGAAAGTATTCACTCCCATCTCGGGGAATGTCAAAGTAATGTTGTGTACGAGGTTCTGTTTGAGTTACTCAGTCACTTGCTCCAGGCTTATACCACGATTGTATCAAGTTGATAACGATACGTTATAAACTTATAACGTGGTTAGGTGACCCATTGGAAGCCAAACCGTCTATGCGGACTTACTTGCAGGCAGTCCCACCACCCGACCCAGATAATTTGGACCGGACTATATATATACATCGTGTGGCCGACTTGTGGACGACGCGGTCGTAAGTTTAAATTTCCAACAGAGATGCACAGTATTTTGTTGGATTTGGAGCGTACGGACGACACCATAACGGAGGTGTTCTGTATAAACTCGACACTACTGTATGACTAAGCTAAGGGTAGGTATGTATACGAGTACATTCGGTCGTAATACCTCTAACATATTTATCTTTTCGACCAACGGTTTATTACATCATTCAAGGCAGGGGGGTACGATGAATACTTGAGCTTAATTGATTGATTCAGTTTTAATGATCGATAAGTAATATGTACTTCCCGCAGTACGCACGCGGGCCCCCGAAACATTCTACCTTATCGATTGAAAGTTTTGACATTCCCAGATTCCAAGTCTGTAGCTTGGTAAGAGCGGCATTGTGGCATTGTAACTCAGATCCCTAGTATTGAAGAGCGTGAGGGCGATAGTTCGTTCCCGGGACCCAACGAGTCTGACAACATGGACTGACTCGCTCAGATGTTCCAAGTTCAATGCTCGCGCTCGGGAAAAAAATTATTAGGAACAGTTCCCACAGCGGTGTTCACAAATTTGGACCGATGATGGGACTAGTTCATCAAGACGGTGTCAGGTTGCACATAGAGTATCAGCGCTAAGACGAAGGAAGAACACAGGGCTAGACACTGCGTAGACCCATCGAACGAGTTTGACAAACACGTCTAAATGCGAAATCGGGAGGGCTACGTATCGGTGTGTTGTGTGGGTGTACTCTCCTAGAGCAACGCATTCGCAGTGCAAGTACTGCGGTTTGATTGCGGCGATGGAGACGCGATGCGAGCAGGGCACGGCCGCGGAAGGAGGGGTTAGGTGGTCGGGGGACGGTTCAAGAAACTTGGGAGTACATCATCAACGTCAACATCGCTGAGGCATACTATTCAAACGACACTGAAAAGGTGTTGGAAAAGTGGTCTATGGTCTCTGATAGTGGTTTCTGAGACATCATGCTACATGTAAATCTGCGTAGAGAACGTCGACATACAATGAACCATTTGCATTAAAGAGCCCATTGTAATATTGCAATAACAAAATGCGCGTACTTTGGGTACGAGTGTTGAAGTTCAGAATGGTTATCAAATTCGTTCTCGCCGGCCGACGCCGAGTTGGGCGCCTTAGGTGGTTGACGGGTATCCACACAACACGACTGTACTGGTCGACCTGGAGACAAAGGTCGCGATCTCCCACGGTTCCTCAACCTGTTGAGAAAGTACACCTGGTGATCATTGGACTTATCCTTGTTCGCCCCTGAAAACATGCAAGTGAAAGTTGGATCCCTCCCGTGTCTCGGGCCCATCAATGATGGGCCCAATACAATAGCAACAAGCAGGCAGATAAGCATGTAAGAGGCTTTCCGTCGGCCATGGTGTCAGGCTTTGCTCATTGAAGTTTGTTTAGCATTGATAGCGACCATCCTGCAAGTGCTTATATTGACACACTGAGGTATGACAAGGTAATAAGTGCTTGAGTATGTAGTAAGTCTCTGGACGAACGAGGTAACGGCTTCTTTCTCTTTCATCTTGCCTGTCACCTCCGAACCCTTGCCCTCGACATCCCTCAGGCCTCAGGCCTCACTACTCGCTGCTCTCCCCTCCACAGCCTCCGTGCTCCGAACACGCGAGTCCTCTTGACAGTCCTACGAGGCATTTCCTACCCGCTTCGCAGCTCACTGGACTCGCCAAGTGTTGCACTGGCAAGCGCCAAATCCTTCCCCTATTTTATCCATCCTTATTGTCACTAGTCACATCATTTGTGTAGTAACCTCACAACGATCCATCTTTTCCTTTGTCCCCACCCGGCGCCTACCGAGCGCCATCCAAGAGTAGATTTTACCATTCGTATTAATTTTTGGAACCCTTGACTACGGATTGCTGGGACAACTATAGTAACAAAGTGGTTTCGAAGGATATCCATAGCAACACATGCAGTCGTCCCCCTCGGTCCCCTACTAGCTGGCAGACTGCGAAACAGGGACATCGGCAAAGGATGGTGGTAAAACACGAAGGGAAACAGTCGCAAGCGTGGAAGAACACATTCAAGTGTCACTTGCATACTACATCCTCCGAGTCAAGAGGGTATTTGGTGCCTGACTGAAAATGTGAAGCGGAAACGAACAAATTCTTTATGATTGCAAACAGAATCAGTACACGCAAAAAGATATACGCGAAAAACCGGTTTCGTCAAATCAGTTCTTAAAAAGTGGCTAAAATGAGCAACGCCGAGAAGACGGCCTTGAGCACCGCTACAATGTGGGTTTCACCTGTCCAATCGACTTAACGTCGTGTGTCGGTAAATATCATCAAAGGAAACTCACACAAGTTTTGATGATTCTATCGACTCCTACAGCGCAGTGCCTGCCTGCTGGTCCGACCCGTACCCGTTAACCCTTTTTTGAGTAAAAAAGGTCGGAAGCGTTTGACCAGCTTCCCGCAAGCAATCAACGGGGATTAACCCCCGTTCGAGATGACCCTCCTCGGTACCTGCCAACTTGTCGACGAATGTCCAGCCATCATCGAAGATTTTTAGAATGCGGACACGGTCACCAGAATGAACCGCCAGTTCGTCGTGCAAAGAGGGCTCA
>JBBPLF010000436.1:0-26606 GCA_038089615.1 Aureoboletus auriporus
AGAGAATTTGAGCGGAGGAAGGAAGATATGGAGGCACGTGCAAATCTTGCATTGACACACATGGCCAATGAAACTTGGTAAAGAAAATAGATAAGGATGAGAATATAGGGCTTACAAAAACACCGGCCGCCGGTATATGACATCAGGGCTCTTTGGGGATATGGAACAATAATATACGCCAAGGAAGCAATCGCCGAAACAATCATTGCTGAACCTCCGAGTTTGCGATGGTCGGAAAGGCGGTCGTAATACGGACTGCAACGAGGGGATGACGTCGACAGCAAGGAAACGGAGCGTATCAATAAATGTCACCTTGTGGGGTGAAAAAGATGTTGCATAACACAAACAACACACTGATACGGTGAGACAATCAGTCATACGAATCACGAACCTATTGAATACCCAGAACATGGCAAACCTCTGGATCGATCAAAACAAAGGCGAGAAATCAACGAAAATGTGTACCCATATCATGCGACCACCACTTACTCTGTGCCGATGTCAGAACGAAGGACCGACCGGCAGAGAGTCGAGAATGAACATTGTTCAGCACTGCGGGTCGAGTAGACATATCGAGAAGTCATCAAAGGAAGAAAAGAGGAGGGTTGAGGTTAGTATGGTTACATACGCCCCGAGACTTTATCACTTTTAAACCGCTTGATGCAGTGATGAAAGCCTACTTTATATAGCAATCGAACTCCGAAAATTGAACGCATCCTCGCCCAGATCCACAGATCTCAGAATCACGCACTCTCCTTTCCAGTACTTCCTGCTGTCCTTCTCTTGTGCCCCAAGTACGTCGAATTCAGTCCCCTTCTCAGTGAACCTGAATGTGTTCATCTTCATCTTGAAGAACTCTGTACACTACCACTTTCATAATTCTGCGACTCGGAATTGACTCGGAGGAATCAAGTTCCTCGGGCTATCCCAGGTAAGATATCTGTTCTTTTTCATACTGGAGGCAGGAATAGGTTGCAATCGTATCTACTCCCGGTGAAGCATAGCTCAATGCTATACGCCACGACCATGTGCCGGTCGTCGTACTCCCCTCCAGTGTGTCAACTCTGTAACCTCGCAACTCTGCTTATGACATCCCGCAGCGCGCACAGGAATTCACCAGTCCCATAACGAGAGAGAATGGTAAGATAATTGTTCTTATGACATTCAAGATGCTATCATGGTGCTGATACCTCCAATTCCAGAGGTCCAGCATCTCAACCATGCGCTCCTTGTCTCTCTACGTACTGTTTGGCGCATGTTTCCTGGTTCCTGTAGCTCAGGCTCAAACATGGTGAGTCGTTGTGCCATGCTTCAAACCTATGTTGACGGCATGCGTTTCAGGTGCGGCAAATATTACGACCCAAGCAAAATGCCTCAGAATAATGCACCACCTCCTGGGGGAGCATTCTCTAACCCTACTCCATCTCAAGACCCTCTCCTGGCTTTTAGATGTGCGCCCGCCGTCAAACCATACCTGGCTGAAGATGCAGGTTCATCTGCGGCCATCCTGATCGACTCACCTGTGATTTACTCCAATATTCAAGGCGCTGAACCCATAAGCCTTCCTTCCGGTTCTCTCTCCAACGCCGGAACGCTCAGTGTGACTGTTAACATCGGTGGAAATACACTCGCAAAAGCCACCGTTCCACTGAATGCATCAGCCTATGAGATTTCGTTCAGTCTTGAGGACCTGACACCTCAAGCGACTCCCTACAATCTCTCTTGTCAAGCGACTTACTCCGGTGGTTCATCGTCATCCATCAAGCAAGCTTTTAGTTCCAATTCTGCGCTGTACTTCTTGCCAGATCCGACCAATAGTGCCGTTACGAAAATGGACCTCAGGACTGGTGCATTGTTAGCGAAGCCTGCAAACGGACAAGGCAGTTATCAGCCCGTGTTTCCGATAGGCTTTTACACTGAGTTCGAATACTTGGCCGAAAATCTCACACTCATTGACGAATTGGCAGATCAAGGGTGAGTTTCAACTCCCTTTTATTCCCTTTTGAATGATCTTAATTTTCCTACAAGATTCACGATCGTGGGTATCGCATGCCGTCGCCTGTAGCGTCGCTAACAGTTAGTTCAGGTACATCCAATATTCGAATCCACCCCAAGTCAGACAAGTATGAATGATGTGTTTAGTCGCATGCAACAAAACGGCATGTACTTCATGTACGACATGCGCTACGTTTACCAGGATGCGGCCAACGTCACCTCACAAGTGAACTCGTTCAAGAACTGGTCCAACCTCTTGGTTTGGTACACTGGTGATGAACCTGATGGATCATCCGATCCGCTCAATGCGACATCCACAGCATACGATCTCATCTACAACCTTGACGGCTACCATCCTGTCTCCCTCGTACTCAACTGCCAGGACTATTACTTCACATCATATGCCGCTGGAACTGACATCGTCATGCAGGATGTGTACATAATCGGCGCAAATGTGAATACCTCCCTCATGTTCAATACTTCCTGCACTTCAACCTATGGAGATTGCGGTTGCGATAATTGTTTACCCATTCCAGCTGGCCTCAACGATGCCGTCCCTCCCGCAAATACATCGTCTACTCCAGTCCCTGAAAATAGCGGGATTGGTTCCTTCACCGACGTCAGCGAGCGTGTGACGAGCTTCCTGAACAGAATGCAAGTCGTAGGATGGGAACGCACCAAGTCGGTTTGGAGTGTCCCGCAGGCATTCGGTGGCGTTGCTGGAGAGTAAGTCGTCTTCCCTCGTGTCGTGTAGCACGTTTAACTCACAGATTTCTTAGTCATTACTGGCTACGGGCTCCAAGTGGTAACGAATGGGTCGTGATGACCCTCGTGGGGATCAATCACGGCTCCCTTGGTGCAGTCTCTTGGTCTGATCCTACTCCAGCGGATATTAAAAGCAACGCGTCTGCCCTTGCACTCAGCCTCCCCAAGATCACACCCTTTTTATTTAACGCGACGGTCGTCCGAGAAAACTACATGATCGGTGGTGTCGACGTCGCCGTGTGGAGTAACTCCAACGAAACGCTCCTCATGGCCACGAACACGTATTACGTGTCCCAACAAGTCAACTGGGCCGACGTGCAGGTCAACGGTGCCGGTGCGACACAGATATTTACGAGTGGGAGCGCGATGACGTCGTCCGGGTTTTCGTTGGACGGTGTGGGCTCGGCCGTGTTTTCATTTCCGACTTCCTCGTGAGTGAACCTGCATCAGCGAGGCGCCTTTGATGTTAACGTGTCGTTTTGCGCAATGTTCTAGTGTTGCGAGCACGTCGAACGGACCAAATGCGTCGAGCTCGAGCGGGGCACGGAGAGCACTCGTGAATGGTTGCACGGTGATGGGAGTATTGTTTTATTCCATGTTCATCATTGCAGTGGGATAGCAATGTCATCATGCTAATAGCAGATGGTATTATGTAGACGATACCCCTACCTCGAACTTTATCTCGTTTGACCTACGTAGCAAGATCCAAAATTTCGATTACGCTATACTTTGCCATGGTGGATTGGAGACAAATCCGACCGGAATAAGGATCATAGTCCAAAAGCGTGCGTAGAGCGTGGAATCGTATCACGGAAGGGTATTCAATGACTTTCCCCTTGGACTCATCGTCACCATTATTGCGAACATCATACTCTAGCGCGCCGATGGTCCCATATGAGCGCGGTTCGAGCGTATAGAATGCCCGACCGGTGCCGTTGAAGGACGGATGAAAGGACGAGAATCGGGAGAGCTGGCCGAGCGAACCAAGTGATTTAAATGTGATGGTGCCAACCTCGTCGTGGGTCCTCCCAAGGCGGAGGGTGCCGTATATCGAAAGGGCAATGTGAGGTCGGGAAGGCTCAAATGCGTGTACTCGGATTATGATGAGGATGTCTTGCGTGGGCGGTTCTAGGGTGGCGTCGTGAAGGAGTACGACGTCACGTACGCTGATGCCGGGAATGTTACCGCTGTGTGATCGGGTGAGATGGGTGATATGCAGACGGGGCACATTTGAGAGAGGAAGTGCAAATGCCCGAAAGGAGGTGCTCCATCCGGCGGCGAGGGTGTAGAGAGATCTCGCAAGAAGGAGATGGGACGACGTCGAAATGCTCGTGAGTGGAGTCATAGCCATCCATTCAGACGCCTATGGCGTAGATGTTAGATGCAGAATGTGGCGTGCATGGAACACGAATGCCCACCTCGTCTGCTTCCTGGGTCACATCGGTAAATGAAGGGAGTAGGAATAATGTGCATGCATGTACGTCGAGGGCGATAACGCGCCAATTATTATCGTGAGGCGCCCTACCTTGAACAATAATCACACGAGGACCAAGGTCGACGGAGCGGATGTTGAACTCGCTATGTTCGAACTGATGGAGAAGAACCAGCGTCACTTCAGAGTGCTCGCCCACGTTCAACGAATAGATTGAACTATTAACAAGGTCAGCATCTGAGCACGTGGGATCTTGAATCATACCAAATGTTCGAAAAAGCCCACATTTCTGTTCGTCCCCCCTGCACCGTCTCGTTCAGGACAACGCACGCAAAGGGACAACCCTCAATGTCAAAGGCAGATACGCAATGAAACGACTTGAGCGTTCGCCCACTCGTCGACCGGTAAATAATAGTGGCACCTGAGTGACAGTCCAACGCGTCGATGCTCAAGTCATAACAGCGGACTTCCTCTCTGAGAGCAATGAGCAGAAACCGCCCGAAGATCAAATTAACACGGAGATCCACGCCTGTATACCGAATCTCTCTTCGCTTTCGAAGCGTGGGCATGCCTTGTTGCGTAGTACTGCTGTGCCGAATATTACGGTCTACACGGAAACTAGCAACGAGGGCATTCTCCAAGTCGTATGCGGACTGTGAGAGGAATGGGCCTGGAGGACGGATGAAATCGGCGGTACGATACGCGTCAGCCCATACGTCCCTACAGCGGGTTACTTCATTCAGATATTGAGAGACCTGAAAAAGAGCCCCAAGTTAGAGTCACTCGTATCTGGGTGTGAAACACCACGATATGTGTCACATACCCTGCGTATTCGAAGGATATCTGCGACATCAAGGTAGAAAAATACGCCGAATAAAACATCTAGTGGAAGATGGTTGAAAGAGAGCGCTGATGACATCGCTAGCACTGCGAGATCGTGCCAGTGGGGTTTATCTGGTTTCAAGTTGAAGTTTCAAATATTCAATTAAGTATCAATCAGGCCGCGCCCAAATCGCCGTGGAACACTTACATCCTTGTTACTGAACGAAATCTGCAGTAATGGAATGTAGCACGTAGGATACTAGATAGACTGATAGTATCGGATCAAACTTAAAGCTGCAAATGGACCTACTACTTATGTAAGTTGTCGATGCAATGAACTCAGGCTCTACTAATTTCCACTTTGATTTTGTAGTATAACTCAAGTAACTCAAGACCTGAAAGCCTTTAAGAAGGAAAATATCCATCGCATGAGTCTACAGGTTGTCTATAATAAATTTGTGATCAGTCTTTCATCGCAACGATGTCAGGTATCCCTGCAAATCATGTCAAGATCCTCGAAACACAAGTCGGAAGAAATTCCCTGACGGATTCTGCTTCTGCCACGGCAGCTTTGAAGCGAGAAACTTCCTTCCAGCAATCCAGAGGTGTCATGAGATTCGTTCTGTGTATCTCGGGTGTGAAACACAACCTTAACACAGTAAAGAGCGTCATACGTACTTGTAGCATGCCACAACTGCTTCACCCGTTTCCTTGACAGAAGCAAAATCACCTAGTTGTCGTCGTGTGTGGAACCTATCAACCTTCTCTCTGATTTCCTCCAAGTCACCAATTAGAGCGACGCTGGTTTTTAGGCCGCCGTGTGTGCCGCCCTCTTCAACCATGTCCATTTCCCGATCCAGGTTCTCCTTCTCCAAGGCACGGTGGATTTCCAGTTGAACCGCTTCCTCCTCAGCGCGCAAAACTGATAGTCCGTTCTGTATTTTCTCTCGTATACTGGAATCTATCGCAATTTGTCGTTCTGGCATGGTCTCCCCCGATGCGAGACGGGCGGAGATGTTCCGGACTACATCCGGTGAAATCTGCTCATGTAAGTTTTCAATACGCCAGATGAAGTGATAGGCATACCTCTGGAGTTGGCGTTTCTGGATGGAACACCTTTGAGCTTGTGTCAAGTCGAGATTGGCTTACACCCATTTCAATCCCAACCCAAGGAACTCGAGGTAAACAAGGGAATGTTTACATAATGTTGATATGTATTCATATACAATTGTAACTGCCACTAACTGGTAACCCACCGTCCGAATGCCTGGCTTTGTCATATCTAATTATCCCAACTGTTTTATCCTAAGTATAATGGTCTGGCGTTGTTGGAGACCAACCCGTCTATAGCGTGCAGGAGGTGGTGGTAAGGGATACGCTTACATATGCCCTGGATCACGTGCCCAACCCCACACGAACCAATCCCGAGTCCTCAGTATTCAGTCCTCCCAGTACAGCGTAAGAGACGTTCCAGTGCAGGCTATGCAGGGCGCTTGGGCACTGCCAGCACTGCGGAACCTAAATTTAAGAAATGAATCCCGGGTTTGACTCAGACGGTAATGTGGGTCCTCGCTCTTGACCAGATTCCGGTAGAAATTCTGCTTGGTATACTTCTCTACCTTGATATACCAGACATCCTTCGACTTCGCAGGGTAAGTGTCAACTTCGGGTTAGTGTTCTTTGGGGAGACAAAGTATAAGTACTTACTTTACAGGTCTCTCGATATCTGAACGAAGTTAGCCACCGCAGGGACGTATGGACTGATGCTTACCGCAGTGCAGTTTTCGTCCATCCCCCTGGTCCATTCTTATCGCAGTCCATGCACGACTTGGAGGACGCACTCATTCCTAGTTTTCGCGTACACCAGAATCTCCGACAAGGTGGCGGTTCAGCGCACCAAGAAATGCCGATGCAGCGGAAGCTAACGGGGATTTGGTATAAGGGTGAAGAGCTTGGTGCCCGTTTAGTCTTTGGGCGATTTCTGATCATCGCTTTGAGCGAGGCAATCCGTTGTTATGACTTAAACCTCACTGGCAGCAGGAACTCGGATGCCAATATTATTTACCGACCGACGGATGGAACCCTCCTCATGTCGTTTCATTGCATTTCTGCAATTGATGCCGAAGGTCACCCATTTGCTTGCATGGTCTTACGTGAGGCGGTGCGAGTAGGAAATCGAACAAAAATGTAAGGCATTTGATACGATTTATGACCCTAGCACACTTAAACTGACCGCCGTTACTAGTTCAGTTTATTTGTTGAATGTAACCAACCAATCTGAAGTTACTTTGGATCCTCTTTACCAGTTCGAACACAGCCAATTCAACAACCTCACTGCTCAACTTGGTCCTCGTGTAATTATTGTTTCGGGTAGTGTGGGTGGCCGTCTTGACGATGACTGGCATGTCATCGCATTGGACGTGCATGCGCGCACGCAGTTTCTACTCAAGCTCCCTTCATTCCCCTTTGCAGAGTGGGAGGTAGAAGAGGTAAGTCCAGGCCTTGTTCGCGAATTCCACCCGTCAGAGTTTAATGTCTATAATACAGACGTCAGGAGCCGTGGCCCCGCTAAGAAGCATTTCAACTTCAACACATCTCCTCCTCGCCCGGTCTTTCTTTACCCTAGCCGCTGGGTGGTGCACATTCTTCCAAGCGTTTACTCTCACCCCTCTAAATGCCCAACAACGTTTCATTGCTCTTAATTTAGAGCACTCGCACCATGGTACCATCTTTGGCATCAACGCAACTAACCTCACACTCCTCCACGACGCCACCCTTGACCAGTTCACACACGATACCCTGATCACTATACGAGTGCACGAATTCAACCCTGCGAGTCCTAACTTCATACTTTCAAAGTATGGTACTCTCCGGCTTGGCGAGTCTCGTGATGAGATCGGTACCATCTCGTTTGAGCTGCTCGGTTCATTCCCCCAGCTCCCCCGATTTCCATGCTTTCACCCATCTTTGAATGGCACTGGGAGAGTGTTTTACACACAAGGATCATACGCATCGATGATTCTCGCGGTGCTCGAGTATGACATACGCCGCAATGGTAATCGCGATGATGAGCTTGAGGGCAAGGTTGTAGAATTCTGTTCTCTCACACAGTTTAGGAACCCATGTTCCGTGTTGGACTATGATCCATATTCCGGCCGGATATGCATTCAGTATGAAATTTTCTCGCAAAGGAGGGTAATCGAGGTTTTGGATCTCATTGCTTAGACGTAGGTCGGCTCTATTAAACGCACGTCTTTTTAAATGCCACACAACTACATTTGTGGGTGTCGGGACTTTATATAGAGCAGGATCATCTGGGAAGCCTTTTGTAATGTTACCGCTTGATGTTCTTTTTTGTAAGTCTGTCCTCCAATCAGAGTTCTCGAAAGCTAGTGAAAAAGGAAATTATGGATCCTAGGAAAAGTTTATTATCAAAGACTGGTCGGAAACCAGCGGAAACCACTTTTTCTTGATCAGTGCCCAGCCCAGCCTGATAGTGCTACCAGTTCAATATATTCGTTGAATGTGGAGCAATCTGAAGTGACACTGGATCTATTTCACCGGTTCGAAAAGACAGGCATTTCAGCACACTCTCTGTTCAAACCTGGCCCTCGTGTAATTGTTGTTTTGGTTGGCGAGGCCTGAGGTGACGGTAATTGGTGTATCGTCGTCTTGGACGTGCATGCGCGCACGCAGTTCCTTCTCGAATTCCTTTCATTTAGTATCCATGCAAGGCGGGAGAACGAGGTGGGTTTCCCCGTTTGCGCACTTAATTCTGCCCTAGGTTTAACGTATACAGCAGGCGTCTGCTGAATTAACTCAGGGTGTTTACGAGCATTTCAGCGTCAACACACCTCATCCTAGCCAGGTCCCATTTCATGGTAGCTGCTGGATGGATCACATATTTTCAGGCATTTATTCTTAAATATACATGATCGCTACATGCATAGGGGATACTTACAGCACTGAAGGATGGGCGTTCATGTCGAAATGTTCGTAAGTGCGGTCATGGCTGACCATCTCCTAGAAAATGTCAACGGAATGGCGCATGCAAGCAAGGAAGCCCGCATCACGTCGTCCATCATCTACCACTCAAGAATTAAATGAATGAGCTCGATTGAGGAAAAACTGCTCGCACGCCGCGCATGCATGTGACACGTTCAGCCCCTGGAAATTGTAAGCCAAACATACCAATCATCGACGCCCCACGCAACCCGAAACAACAATTACACGCGGACCAGGTGGAGAAATTGCTACCGCTTGAATTGGTGAAGAAGATCCAGGCACTTTCAACAGCCGCCATTCTAAAGACAATAATTATGTTATCTCCTTTTACCCTTCGCGGATCGCGCACCTTGAACGGCAAATTTGGAGTGTGATTCCTGCTCCACGAAGGAGTCGGAAGACAGCAGAGCAATAAATAGTCTGCCGATGGTTTGCGTCATTGACACCACCTGTGCCGATGTGCCGAACATCAACATCACACTCCGACGGCACCGACGGCGGTCCAACGCGACTGGACCCGGCATTGTGCCGATGTGCTCTGCTACTTAGATATAAATCCACACCGACTGCCCAGCATGCACAACAAATGCATCCATACCACGTTTTCCACCACCGCGGTTCCTCCCGAGTGCTCTGGTTCCTCTTCGGCGTCGGTGCCGCTACCTGGTGGCATTCGGCCTGCCTCATGCGCGACCATCATGCCGTAAGTTACCACCGTCGCCCCCCACTGCTGGAGCCGCCCGCCCGCGACCCGGAGCAAGACCTGGAACGGTTCACGCATCTCCAGAAACGTGCTGGAGAAACAGTGCGTCCCCGCTGTATCTTACTCTCCGTTCTCCCAACGTATTTTAGGTCGCCGAGCTCTCCGAGTCCACACTTGATTCCATAATCTCCGGCGCAGAGTCCCTGAAAACCGTGCGTACTTACCTCCGCCTCACCTCACCTCATTAATTATAATTTTTAATCCAGAAACTCATGCAACTTCGCGCTGAACGTGAGCGGCTAGAAGCTGAAAAAAAAGCTCCCGCCCAATCGGCTGTATAAACAGCTGTATTGCCCCTATCATCCGTAAACAATCACCCCCCTCATCTAATTGGATCTTGTCTCTCTAGCTATTGGCCACGATTGTACTTATTTAACTTGCGAAATATTTCCGCACTCGTACTATGGAAAGCTATAAGTACTACTACCCCACTCACCCGTTTCAAGAAACCCATGCTACCAAACATCGTCCTATGATGCCCTATCCTATCCATATTGCTATTTGGGCCACCACTCTAACCCATACTCGACCAACCCTCGAAGCGTGAAACGTGAAGCACGGCATGTATTGAATTATGTGTCGATAAGTCCAGTCTTTTCCCATAATAACGTGTCCTGCAGAAATCTAGTTGATGATGGCACTTGTCGCTCTATCTTCACAGGCACCCCCTACTCCCATTCTCTGCGAGACAGTGGGTCGCTATGCACTACTCGTCCTCAAGCTATATTCCGGAAATGAGCCCAGCCTCAGAGGACGCTGGCGAGACTGTCCAACCACATACCCCACCATCCAAAAGAGACCTTAAATTTTGGCTTGTTTTTTCGTCCATGTGTATCAGCCTTTCTCTCTCTGCCCTCGAGCTATCCTCTCTTTCTACCGCACTTCCTACCATCGCGAGTAATATGCACACGTCTCAATTCAGTTGGGTCGGGTCTGCCTTCGCCCTTTCCGGGGCTGCCTTCCTCCCAATGAGCGGTGGCCTGGCTCAGACGTTTGGTCGGCGGCCTACCCTTCTGGTAACCATAGCTCTCTTTGCACTCGGTAGTGGTATTTGCGGTGGCGCCAAGAGTATAGGTGTGCTTATTGCAGGCAGGTCCATACAAGGTCTTGGTTCCGGTGGCATTCAATCTCTCACGGAAATTGTCCTGGCCGATCTGGTCACCCTGGAAGAACGAGGTCTATATGTCAGCTTGTATGGACTGTAAGACCTGCTCGACCGTCAGGTTTCCACCTCACAATATTTATGCAGTGTGTGGGGTGTCGCTGGTTCAGTCGGGCCTGTAATCGGTGGTACCTTCACGTCGCATGGACAGTGGCGTTGGCTTTTCTGTGAGTGACAGAGCTCTGCCCAGAGTGTCTGAGATACTCACGCCATATGACAAGACCTCAATCTTCCGATCCCCTTCGTTGCATGTCTATCAATTATTTTCTTTTTGGACCTACCCGTTCCCCCTGGTAATTGGCGAGAAAAATTGCTGGAAATGGACTGGATGTAGGATTGACACAATACTCGTTGGTTTATCCCACTCACCAGCAATTGATTGACAGAGGAAACTTTCTTATTGTATCGAGCACCGTCGCATATACAATAGGGTTAACGTGGGGTGGCATCACTGCACCATGGGGTTCTGCCACGGTACTTGTCCCGTTAGTCCTCGGTCTTGTTGGTCTCGGCGTCTTCATTGCCTACGAGGCCACCCTTGCAGCACATCCACTCGTACGTGCCGTCTCGATGTAGAAGTTGATCAGCGCTGCATCTCATCTTGGTTATTCTAGGTTCCATTCTCGCTAATGACAAACTTGACGAGCATCAGTGGGCACGTGAAGTTATGTCTGACTATCCCCAGTGTCTCTCGATCACTCACTCACATCAGATACATACAAACATTCTGCACGACGGTCACCACATTAGCCGTCATCTGTGAGTTCATTCCGAGGTCCCATCACTTCAGCTTACCATGGCCGACTGTTAGATTACTTTCCAGTCTACTTCCAAGCTTGCAAGGGGGCATCCCCCATCGAATCTGGCATTTATTCGCTCGCGGTCGCAGTTCTCGCACCCGTAGTTGTCGCTATCGGAATATCAATTAAAGTCACCCAACGCTACCGACTACAGTCATGGATAGGTTGGACGATCACCGTCATTACTTTCGGGTTGATGACGTTAATACTCGCGACGGACTCTCTCGGAAAGTCCATTGGATACCTGGCGTTTCTCGGTTGCGGTATTGGGTGGGTCCTGTTTATCCGCCTCCACCTAATGCCGCAAATGTGACTGATCTGTGATAGTGTACTAGGCGTTACGCCCTTGTTTCCTATTCAAGCTCCTCTGCCAGTTATGCAGAATGCACCTGCACTAGCCTTCACGTGGTTCCTTCGTGCATTTGCTTCTGTGAGTTGATTTCTTCATTCGTTGGAAGCGTTGCCAGTGGCCTGATCTGTTATAGGTGTGGGGTATCACCATCGGGAGCACAGTCCTCCAAAACGAGTTAGCCAAGAGGCTTCCTAGGTCGTTTGTTGAATCTGTCCCACAAGGGACTGCGATCGCATACGCGCTCATTCCACGACTCTCCGAATTTCCTCCAGAAACTCGATTTGAAGTCCAAGTTGCCTTTGCAGGCAGTCTCGCGGTGCTATGGAACGTTTTAGCTACCGTGGGTGGTGCAGGACTCGTGGCGTCGTTTTTCATAAAAGAGCTTCCGTTGAATAACGCACTCGATGAGAACTGGGCATTGAAATTTGAGAAGGAGGACAAGTCGGTATGAGAGCTCAGCGGGTTGCATGGATCGAGGAACGGGCTGGACCTCTTTTTTTTTTTGATGGCAACCTTCAAATTCTTGATATTACTTTGAATACCAGCCACTTGGCAACGTGGACTACAGATGTGCAAGAGGTACAAGTGGGTATACGATGCACATGTTTCAGCCCGAGGTCGAATCTGAAAGTATTCATCATTGGAAGGGAACTGCTCCATCGTCACATTTCGATGGCCGACTATTCCAGGCAATTTCCCCTTTCATTGTTATTTTTTTTTTCTTCCCTGGTAAATTGTGGCAGTACACTGTTTCACTTGGTACTCCGTGCTGTCATCATGGACGAGCCGGTGAATCAAGTGGAAACCGAAACTGAAGCTTCATCCATATGTAAATCGATGTTGATTTCGAGCTGGTCTCAGGATCAATCTACCTCGATACAACCATCTTCGTCTAATGTACTAAGGAAATAAATAATAAATGAAGAACAGACCATCTATAATAACGATGTTTGGGCTTTCTATGGCGATGAGCGTTGAATAATATACGACCTCGTGCGACAATAGATGATGGCCATGGAGAATTGTGTCAACGCGTGGACCCCCGCGCGTTACACCTACACGGCAAGATCTAAGATCTCAATCACTGCTTCTCCCCCAATGGAAGACTGGAGACATATCCGACCGGAATAGGGATCATAGTCCAAGAGCCAGCACAGGGTCATAAACCGTTTGACAGAGGGGTATTCTACGACCTTGAGTTCATTGTCTCCACCACCGCTGCTGCGTATATCATATTCGAGTGCTGAAAGAATGTTGTATGGGCCTGGTTTATGCATGTGAAACACCCGACCAGTGCCGTTGAAAGATGGTTGAAATGATCCGGATTGGAAGGGGTGACCAAGTGAGCCGAGCAACTGGAATTCGATGGTGCCGACCTCGTCATCGGACTTGCCAAGGCGGAGAGTGCCGTATTTCGAAGTGGAAGATTGAGATTGGGAAGACTCGAGCATGTGCACTCGGATGGCGATCAAAATATCTTGCGTAGATGGGTCAAGGATGGCGTCGTGAAGAAGCATGGCAAAGCGTACGTCAATCGCGGGAATGATACCGTGGTGGGAGCGACTGATAGGTGTGAGACACTCCTGCGCATTTGGAGGGGGGAGAGTATACGCCTGGAAGGATGTGTGCCACCCGGTGGCTCGTGTCAAGAGGGTCCTAGCTAGGAGGAGGTGTGTTGACGTTGATATGCTCGTGAGCGGGGTCATGGATGACCCTCCTGATGCCTATGTAGACAGTAAAATTTCAGCAGAATGAATTACGCGAGCGAGGGGGTCTACCTTGTCTATCTCCAGCCTTGAAAAGTTAAATGAAGGGAGATCGAGGAGAAACTGCGTGCGGGTATGCACGTCCAAGGCAACGACACGCCAATCATCGCCACCCACACAACCCGAAACAACAATGACACGAGGACCAAGTCGAATGATGAAGTTGTTGAATTGACTGTATTCGAACTGGTGAAGAAGATCTAGAGTAACTTCGGATTGCACTGCCACATTCAACGAATAGATTGAACTAGTAACAAGATCAACGTTTGGGTATGAGGTCTCGAATCATATGAAACTTTGTCCGAAAAAGCCCACATTTGTGTTCGATTTCCAGCCAACGCCACCTCTTTCAGCACCACACAGGCAAACTGGCGACCCTCGATATCGATGGCAGAAACGCAATGAAACGAGTTGATGGTTGTTCCATCCATCGGTCGGTAAAGAATACTGGCGCCCGAGTCGTTATCGAGGTTCAAGTCATAGCAACGGACTTCCTCCCTGAGAGCGATAAACAGAAACCGCCCAAAGACCAAACGAACCTCAAGCTCGACACCCCGGACCCGATATCTAATCTCTCTTAGTTTTCGGACTGTGCCACCACCCAAGCCGCGCCCAAGATTCCGGTGTACACGAAAACTAGGGACGAGTACGCCCTCCAAGTCCTGTGCGGATAGCGACAGGAATGGACCGGGAGGACGAGGTAAATCTGCATTTCGATAAACATGGGTCCATACGTCCCTTCGGTGGCTAACTTCACTCAGATATCGAGAGACCTATGAGGCGACACTAGTCTCCACAAACCATGATCAGAAGACACAAAACCTGAAGCTGACACGTACCCTGCGAAGTCCAAGGATGTCTGGGATATCAAAGTAGTGTAGTATACCAAGCAGAATTTCTAGCGGAAGGCGGTCGAGAGAACGCACCGACATCACAGGTCAATGCAAAACATTGAAACCCAGAAAAGTTTTAGAACAACCGTTTATGGACTTATCCGTAACTTTGCTCGAGCTCCTTCCAACTTTTGTCTTTGTCGTGGTCTGTCACAAAATAGTACGAATAACTTACTCCTCGCCTTGCTTTAGTGAATTCAGAGAATTCAAATTCACAGATCTCTTGTACACGATTCGGCCCAAGATGAGTTTGTAAGTGTAAATAAGTGCCAGAAGAATCAGCCAGTTATCCGCCAAGTCGGAAAAAAAAAGGTGCAGGTCTCCACTGCACGACCTTGCCCGTCAAAGCTTCACCCAATGTAACCCATCACATGAACAAAACACCCACGTGCGCGACGCGTGCAATCTCCCCGCACCTACACAACAAGACCCAAAACACGAATTTCCCCATGATCGCCACTCCAAGACTCGACACATATACGGCCAGAATATGGATCATAGCCCAAGAGCGAGACCGAGTGTAAGTCTATAAACCGTATGACGGACGGGAATTTGATAAACTTGCCCTCGGAGTCATCGTCATTACCACCTTGGCTGCGTACGTCGTATTCGAGTGCTGTGAGGATCGAACCTTCCTGATCCTCACGCTGATAAAACGCGCGACCGGTGCCGTTGAAAGAAGGGTGAAAAGATGGAAGTTGCGAGGGTGGGCGAATTGAACCAAGCAGTTGGTGTGCAATGGTCCCGACTTCGTCATGGGACCTGCTAAGGCGAAGAGTACCGAATTGCGAAAGGTCCACGCGAGGACGGTAATATTCGTGCGTTAGAACAGTGATGAGGATGTCTTGCGTGGATGTGTCAACAATGGCGTCGTGAAGGAGGACAACATCCGACACCTGAATGTTGCGGATGATACCACGGTGCGAGAGACCAAGAGGAGTGAGACACTGATGCGTATTTGAAGGAAGCGCAAACGCTTGGAATAATGTGATCCATCCGGTGGCTACGATGTAGCAGGACCTGGCTAGGAGGACGTGCGTTGACGTTGAAATGCTCACAATCGGATCCCATTTAGGCCTCTATGTTGTATACATTAAACTTCGGGTAAAATGGAACGCGTAAACAAGGAGGCCCACCTCATTCATTTCCAACGCAACCACCCCGTCCGCCTCCCAGGTAAATGAAGGGGGTAGGAGCAGCAGCGTACGTGAATGAATGTCAAAGGCGACGACACACCAATCATCATCGCCGGAACCAGCCCCCACATAACCTGAAACAACAACTACACGAGGACCAATTGCAACGAAGAGGGCGTCGAACTGCTTGTGTTCGAATTGATGAAGAAGATCAAGAGTCACCTCAGATTGTCCAGCCACATTCAATGAATATATTGAACTGGTGACAATGAGAGTGCTTGATTATGCGGTCTTGAATTGTATTAAATGTCTATACTCACATTCGTGTTTGTTTTTCGTCCTCCGAGTCTGCTACCTCGGCCAGGACCGCGCAGGCAAATGAACGACCCCCAACATCGAAGGCAGTGACACAATGAAATTCATCGATGTCTACTCCATCCCTCGGTCTGTAAATAATACGAGCACCTGAGTTGCTTTCGAAGTTCAAATCGTAACAATGAATTCCCCCGATGAAAGTGATGAACAGAAATCGTCCAAGGACGAAGTGGGCACCACGTTGAATGTACGAGTAGTCTGGATCCGTATACTGAAGCTCTTCTAGCATTCGGAGCGTGACGTAACCTGGCTGGGCGCGACGAAGATTCCGGTCTACGCGAAAACCAACCACGAGTACCTTCTCCAAGTCGTTCGCGGAGTGTGAGAGAAGTGGACCGGGAGGACGAAGGAATTCTGCATTGCGATAGGCGTCGGTCCAGACGTCCCTACGGTGGCTAACATCGTTCAGATATCGAGAGACCTGTAAAGCAAGCATGAAGTCCCCCAAAACCAAAACTTTGATGATATTAGAGGATAATACAGTGGTCACGTACCCTGCGAAGTCGAAGGATCTCTGGGATGTCAAGGAAGCGAAATATACCAAGCAGAGTTTCCAGCGGGAGCTTGTCGAGAGGACGAACTAACATCAAGTCTGAGATCTGATTGATAGTGGATCGATAGTAGATCTGACTTGACATTCCGAAAGAAACTGAAACCCAGAAACAGACTGGCACACAACTGGCATGGCCTGACTTTTGGTCAACAGTTTGCATCGAAGATTCCTGGGATGAAAGGCTCTTGATTGACAATACTGAGGAATTTGTCAAGTTATTCGCGTTACATGTCGCGCGGGCAATGTTACAATGTACGGCTTAAAAAGTTGGTAAAGCTACACTGTAAGTTTTCATTCCTCAAAATTTGTGTTTGATGCGTCCAGCCCCGCATTGCCAAGGTCGTAGATGTTCTGTATCATGATGTTGCACCGCCGCAACGTTTGTCAGACATTGTCCATCAAGTTGTATGGTATGCGTGTACCCAGCTTGCCTCGCTCGTGGTTCGACTCCAGATACCTAAACGGTTTGGATGACACTCGTTTTTTGTCTCGGTTCTACATGCTTGACATCTGACTTAGATTTATACACACCAGAAGAAAGCTTCAACTTCAACGAAGGCGTTGAAAGACGGCTATGACACACTCGTCGACTCATTTTTGCAGGCTAGAAAGAGATACTACAGAGCGGATATGTAGGCCATTTCTCAGAATTTGAACGCGGTATATTCAATGGCGGACCAGATCATATGTATGCGTTCGTTTGTTGTCCATCATGATATCGATTCGAGCAACTTGCTCTATTCGATAACCTTGCTCTCAGGTTTATCGACGCTACCAGCACTCCTGTGCACGTCATACTCGAGTGCTGAAAGGGCGATACCTTCCTCATCTCGGTGCGTATAAAACATCCGACTGGTGCCATTGAGAGACGGGTAACAAGAGTGTAGAGCTTTGAGGGACGGTTCGAATGAACCTAGCAAGAGTCAGTTGGATCTCCTCATCCCTACTTTTGCTCAGGTCAATTGAGGTTCCAACTACTGTTGTCTATGCAGAAAGATATGGGTGTGAACAACATGTTCCTCCTCTTGCAAGGCAGAAGATGTTGCCCCAGGAAGAGCTACGATTCCCCCGTTGGTTTTGTATTCAAGTATTTATCCTCTCAATCTCAAAACGATATAGGCCTCTAGTACTACGGTAGTGACTACTGCGAACTCCGTAATATTGTCTACAAGAACACGAACACAACAGGTATGCGTCGCACGTTCTTTAGTATTCTAATAGTATCGATCCGCACCTATACAGCAAGATCCAAAACGCGAATTTCCCCATAATCACCAATCCAAGACTCGAGACATATCCGGCCAGAATAGGGATCATAGTCCAAAATCCACCACAGACTCGTGAACCGTATGAGAGAAGGGTATTCGGTAACCTTGCCCCCAGGTTCATCAACGCTATTACCATTCCTGCGTACATCGTACTCAAGTGCTGAAAGAATGCCACCTGCGTCATCTTGATGCGTATAAAACACCCGACCGGTGCCATCGAAAGACGGATGAAAGGATGAAATTTCGAATGGTGGGCCAAATGAACCCAGGGATTGGTGTGCGATGGTCCCAACCTCGTGAGTGCTACTCAGGCGAAGGGTGCCATATTTTGAAAGACAAACGTGAGACTGAGAAGCCTCGGCTGCGTGCATTCGAATAGTGATCAGAGTGTCTTGCGTCGCTGGTTCGATAATGGCGTCGTGAAGGAGTACAATGTGGCATATGTGCATTCCCGGAATGACACCGCGGTGTGAGTGCCTGACAGAGGTGGGACGCTCAGAAATATTTGGAGGAGGAAGAGTAAACGCCTGGAATAATGTGATCCACCCGCGGGCTTCGGTGAGGCGGGACCTAGCTAAAAGAAGGTGTGTTGACGTTGAGATGCTCCTAAGCGAGGTTTCGTGGCGCGCGGCCTGCCATTCTGATATCTATGTCATCAATCAAACTTTGAGAGAATGGCGTGCGCAACGAGGAGGCTCACCTCATCTGCCTCCCATGTGATCGAGGCAAATGAAGGGAGCAAGAACAGCGTACGCGAATGCACGTCGAAGGCGACGGTGCACCAAACACCGTGACCAACGTTGCCTGAAACAACGATTACACGGGGACCAAGTGAAACTGAGAGGTCGCTGAACCGCACGCGTTCGAACTGGTGAAGAAGATTGAGAGCCGCTTGAGATCGTTCGTCAATATTCAACGAATAGATTGAACTAGAAATATGTCAGCACATTGTGTGGTCCTAGATTGTACCAAATCCGATTTTCACATTCGCATCATTGTTTGTTCTCCATCCTGCACCTCCTCGCGCAGAACCGCGCAGGCAAATTGATGACCTTCGACGTTGCAGGCGGAAATACAATGAAACGATTTGAGGATTATTCCACCTGTCGATCTGTAAACAACATTGGCATCCCAGTTGTTATCGAGGTTCAAATCGTAACAATGGATCTCTTTGGTGAGAGCGATGAACATAAATCGCCCAAAGACCAAACTAACTGCAAGCTCCCGCGAGGGACGCTTAATTAAATTCTCGCATAGTTTTTGGTTCATCGGCATAACTCGTTCCACTGAACCGCCGCCCTGCCGCCTTGGTCTGAGATTCCTGTGCACGCGAAAACTAGCGGAGAGTATATTCTCCATGTCGTGCACAGACTGCGAGAGGAATGGACCGGGAGGACGAAGGAAATCGGCATCGCGATAGGCGTTAGTCCAGAAGTCCCTGCGGTGGCTAACGTCGTTCAGATATCGAGACACCTGTAAAGCATGCATAAAGTTCATTCAATCCCCACAAACCATATTTTGATTAGAGTAGTAGACCTAAAGGTATCACGTACCTTGCGAAGTCGAAAGATCTCTGGGATGTCAAGGTAGCGAAATATACCAAGCAAAACTTCCAGGGGAAGCTCGTCGAGAGGGCGCACTAACATCAAGTAGTGAGTCGAACTTGGGCCTTCCCACTGTCGACCTTCCTTCCCCTTCCCCTTCCGTGCCCGCCGGCGTGTTTCGGAATTGAGCTCAGAACATGAATTAGTAATGCTGCGCGTTATTCAAACATGAGTGGTTATTTCGGGACACGATTACTGAAGTATACTTATGTCCATGAATCCAGATTAACGATAAAACTTTCACTGTTTATTCGAAATTTTACTGAGCAGCTGGGCCTGTTCCTGCCCGACTTTACCGTATCTGGTGCACAGTTCCGTGAAACATCGTGGATTTCGCTTTTGGCAGGAGTATCAATGTGGTATTACCTAAGTTCTTTCGAGCTTTATTACTCAACCGATGACGAATGAGACGAAAGGTCTTGTGGGCCAACTTGAAGTCGTGGCGACGTTCGAAAGTAGTTACACAGTGGCCGACGGTCGGCCGAACTCAAGAACCTACCTTGATGATGGTTCCTCATTAGCATGTATCCAGCGGGTCCCTGTCGAAGGAGAGCAGGTTTAATATCTGCCAGATGTGGAGACTCATGAAACTCGGACTCGGAGTTGTACGGAATTTCAAGTAGTTGACAACACGCGCAAACAAATACTTGGATTGAAATTCACAGCGAGTTCAACCGCGTCGACAATGAGCATGGGAGGACACTCGCTTCGAAATTCTAGCATTCAACATGCTCTAAGGCATAGGATACCCTCGTTACGCTCACCTTCTCTCCCTCGCAGAACATTTACTTCCACCACCACCACTACTTCGTCTTTCCGAACTGTTGGATACACGGTCTTCTTCGCACTCTCTGCAGGCTTATTTACTGCATACTACTTCGACGCACGTTCCGCAATACATCGATACGTATTCACTCCCGTTCTACGGACTGCCTTCGATGCCGAAACGGGCCATAAATTGGCTGTTAAAGTCCTGCGAAGTGGTCTGGCACCTCGGGATCTAATAGGCGATGACAAATCTCTACGGTCACAGGTGAAGCATATTCTTCAGGAAAAATACTGGCTTTAATGTATCATTGCCAACAGGTCTTTGGTCAAGAAATGGCCAATCCTATCGGTTTAGCGGCTGGCTTCGACAAGGATGGGGAAGCGATAGACGGTACGTATTAAATATGATATCCGAGTCCTATTCTGGTCAAATTGATGGTCATTGGTGAACCAGGACTCTTTAACCTTGGTTTCAGCTGGGTCGAAATCGGCAGTGTGACGCCAAAACCACAGGTATGGACCCTCGAACCCACTGGTGCCCGGGTGTTGCTTCCCGCACAACGACTAAACGTCTCACTGTCAGCCAGGCAATTCTAAACCACGCGTCTTTCACCTGGTTTCTGATTCAGCTTTGATCAATCGGTATGGATTTCCTTCACAAGGAGCTACTGCGGTGATATCACGCCTACGTGCCCGCATACCCACGTTCCATGAGGCCGACGCTAATACCACTGCTGCTCTACGCCCTGGCTCAGTTCTGGCTATCAACCTCGGAAAAAACAAGACGTCGGCTGTAGAGTCGTCAGAAGATTTTGTGAAGGGCGTGAAGACGTTTGGCCCCTTTGCTGACGTGCTCGTGGTGAATGTATCGAGTCCCAATACGCCAGGACTTCGGTATGTACAGTCGTGTCGTATTTCTGCCTTGGTTTGCTCATGTGGGATACGACTGTCAGCGGACTTCAAAATCGAGAACTATTGGAGAGTTTGCTCGCGGATGTTAGCAAGGCCCGTGACGAGCTCGAACCTTCTCCGATAACATCCCGTCGACCGCGCTTAGTTTTAAAAATTGCGCCAGACCTTGACGAAACTCAGATAGTTGAGATGGCGCAAGTCATTAGGAACAGTGCAATCGACGGCGTCATTGTCAGCAACACCACCATCACTCGGCCATCATCCTTGATTGACCGTGAGCAATAATGTGTCGCTTTGTCGTTTTGTGCCGATATTGACCGCACATTGCTTCCCCCAGCGAACAAGTCGGAGACAGGGGGCCTGTCCGGCAAACCTCTGAAACCATACTCTCTACAGGCTCTGAAAACGCTTCGCGGGAATCTGCCCTCAGCTATTCCGATCATTGGATGCGGGGGCATCTCATCTGGTGCGGATGCACTCGAGTATGCTCGTGCAGGGGCTTCGCTAGTGCAAGTGTACACTAGTTTCGGGTATGATGGCGTAGGCACATGTCGACGCGTCAAAGATGAGCTGGTTTCGCTATTGAAAGCGGAGGGGAAGACGTGGAGTGGGGTTGTCGATGAGGCGGTGCAGAGGTTGAGCTGGAAAAAATTAGAGCCTAAGCCAATAGAAGGAGGGGACGTGAAGATAGGAAAGCTGATAGAGGAGGCGGAGGAACTCAAGATACTCCTGGACCGACTCGCCGATAAGACGGGATAAGTGGTTGATCGGGCCGAATTGCAGAATTTGTATACCTGAATCGCGCTTTGCTAGTCCTCAGGCCTCAGGATCCGTTGGGTGTTTTACCACAGCCCTGAGTGACATGTCAGAGATCTAGTGAAAGTTGTGGAATGTCAACAGCACTGATGGGTCATTGAATCTTCAATCCGACCTTTACGATAGCGACGACGAAAATAAAGGGGTTTAAACTGGCATGTACACTTACTTTTTCCAGGCATGTACCTGACTGTTAACAGCATGTCGGTGTACACTGGTACAGCCGCTGGTAGACAGCAGTGGACTCGCACTGAACCACTGGCGGGGAAACGCGTAATGGATGGACACGTAGACCTATTAGTGCAGGCCAAATTGTGTTCTTTTAGATCCATTTCGGACCACAGATGATATCGATGGCCAGTGAGCACTTTATGGATCGAAAAATAGCTATGACTCCGGGCCTTCTTTGGGAGCTTCCATGGCCAGACGCCTGGTTCATGCTTTCAAACTTGAAGGTGATCGAATGTACGCTTCTTGCAGTATTTTTCCTGGACTTTGGCCTTCGGTCTCCCTGGACGTCCCAACGGCGCGGGTTTACTTGAGTGTGAGCTGTAGATGAGTACTTGAGTCTTCGTATGTAGATTTCAAAGATCTGTTTCTTGCAGGACCACAACGAGGCGGATATCAGAGTTGTTTAAGGCTACGATGCGGATGACGACGCTCGATGCGGGGTAAAGAACTAAGCAACACACAGTCCTTGAGATTCCAATGCAACATCATCGCAAAGCCACTGGATGTCGTCGACGCAGCGGAGAATGGGTCGAGAACCTTTAGACACACCTTATGCGATCCATTTTTGCAGGATAGAGAACATGATTGAGAAGTGCTAACAACATCTATGAGCCCGCAGGAATGGGAGTGAACGCATCGACCACTCGGAGCAAATTCAATCATGCTGAACAGATCGTGATAGAATCAGGCTAAGTTTTGGCTTACAGATCAGCTATAGGTACGGACTGGCAAGAACGTAGAGGTATCTCAAGATGAAGTGTACTGGTTCGGGATCCGTTATGATAGGGTATTCCAAAACGTAACTATTACTGTCACACGATGTTAGACGCAAACAAGAGCAAACGGAGGGAAAGGGCCGGAGAGATCCAAATTAGGGACATTGACTGCGTCATTGCAAGCGTAATCTGTGCGAATAATGAGCTCACAAGGTCCTACGAATAGTCTGGGTATATACTAGTATCCCAACGGGTCTGATCCAGTAAGCCTTCGATCATGTTCATGTCAATGTTTGACGCTCGTCAGTACGTCCTGTCGTTGGCAAGTTTCATCCTCCTCCAGTTCAGCCCACCACGACCGCTGCAAGCAACACATACCAGTGGGAACAAATCTGTGGCAGTTGTGGGGGCCGGCAGTGCTGGTCTTGCGATGCTGCGGGCTCTCGTAGATCTCCACGAAAGTAATCTTGATATTGTGTTGTTCGAACAACGCCGGGACGTCGGCGGCGTATGGTACATTCTTTTTTGCTCGCTGTTTCATCCCTGTCTCACGGCACCTATCATACAGGCTGCCAGATACACAACCCCTCCACCCGCCTGTCCTACCCGAGACACCGTTGTACCCCCATCTCCACACTAACGTCCCTATACCTACGATGACCTACCCCAACGTTCCCTTTCCACCCGGAACCCCATTATTTCCGAGTCACGAATACGTCGAAGACTACCACCGGAAGTTCTCATCGTATCACAACCTCATGCCTTATATCATGTTCAACCACACCGTATCGTCTGCGTCCTGGGTCGGTTCATCGGAGAAGGGGCGTTGGAATGTGATCGTAGATCATGACGGTGGGAAAACGCGGCGATCATTTGACCATTTGGTTGTCGCCAATGGACACAATCATTATCCACACGTTCCCACTTTTTCGGGTCAGGGCGAGTGGTTGCAGCGCCGCGAGGGTGGTAAACAGCGCGAGATCCTACATTCGATATTTTTCCGTGAACCAGAACGGTATTCGAACCAGACGGTGGTCATAGTCGGTTCTGGGGCGAGTGGGCGAGACGCTGCCTTGCAGGTGGTTCCATACGCTCGAAAGGTAGCCATCAATGTCAATCCCTTGACTCAAAGTGATTTTTTTCTTTGAACTCATTAGGTCTATCAATCTGTGCGCACTTCGAGGGAGTCACCGCCAGACATGGTTGAAGTCAAGCCCGAGATCGCCTATTTTACGACCGATGCCATCGTCTTCACCGATGGTTCGCAAGCATACGGCGTCGATTCCGTGATACTGGGGACAGGATACGACTTGCGCATCCCCTTTCTCGAAGTCAGCGGAGAGCTCACTGTGAAACCGAAAGCGAGTGACCGCAACCGTGGACTCACCACGAACCTCCGCTACCTCTTCCCGCTCCATCAACATATCTTTTCCCTCTCTTCGTCCTACCCTCCCAACGCACTCGCGTTCATCGGGCTCCCAATACTCGTATCTAACTGCCCCTCGGATTTCGCACAGAGTACATATGCGGCAAACGTAATTTCCAACGCAACTTTACTGGGTTCGCGCGAGGAGTTGTTGGAAGAGCTGGACGCAGGTGAGGACGATTTACGGTCGCGGGGATATGATCCGTATCATGTCGGCCACCGTATGGTTATCGAGGGATCTGCATTTGATTATCAGGATCATCTCATCGACAGGCTCAAAGAGCAAGATGTGATACCCGACGATGGCAAGAAATTTGTTGAAGCGTGGCGACGGGAAGTAGAGAGCTACCAGTACTTGAAGAGGGGGTGGAAAAGAGTGGAAGCACTTGGGCGCGAGCGGGAGTGGTTGAATGGAGTGGAGACGGAGGTAGAGTGGGCGGATCTGATGAGGCGGTTGAATGAGTGGCAAAGGGAGTGGGAGATAACACAGGGATTGGTGTTCCCCAAGGAAAGGATGGTATTCTGAGTATTCGGTTTGTATTATTCTCGACTGGCTTGCTCTGCATGTGTGAATATTGCATTGTGAGGATTGTAAACAATAATGTATATATCGTTGATCCATCTGACAGCATGAACAAAGGAAACATTAGCTGCAGTCGACAAGAATTAAGTTCGAAAGTTGTACAGACTACACTACACAGTGCACCACATGATGCCCACGAAAACGTAAAGTTACCAGGACCATGCTTTTATACATGCTAGAAACCACTGACCTTGCAACAAGTGTGATTAGTATTCCTTGCAACGGCAAAATTGAGCAGCAGCCGGTCCAGGTTTGCATATACAGGGTCTTTAGCCAGCTTTTCCAACCCTAGTCCGAGTCATGTCAATGTGGTAGGTTCCTTTTCTTCCTTCCAGTCGCTCAGCGGAGCGATAATCGATAATCGCCAAGTCACCACGGAGTGATGTCACGTCATTTTCGCGTGATCCGCACTGGCAATCGGAAAAAAAATGACGTATGTGTTCAATTAATTAAACCTAATCTAAGTACAGGAGTCCCTTGGAGATTGGACACAGCAACAACAAAGTCCAGTGCAACGAGATCAGTGACACCCGAGTAGCAGGGGAACTTGACATGTCCGACAGCTCGTTGATGTACACATCGAACGTGCGACCGTTCGATGTCCCATAGAATGTCTGTAACTGTGCAGCACCTTTGGCACTCTAGTGACGAGCTGGGCCCTCACGACGGGTATCTAGAGTGCATGGTGGGTCGGAGATCATCGATACAGCAACCCGATCGTACTCAAACGATGAACTCACTTCCAAACATGGCTGGCCGAAAACGTCAAATCGGTCACTGACAGCATCAACTGTGTAATAGAAAGGCAACTCCGAAGGTATATATTGTGTAGCAGTTCCAGCCTAGTCTACCGCAGGATATATAGAGCGAGCTTTCTAAAAAAATATATAAGAATGTACTTGTCTGATCGTACTAAGGATACCATCCCAACCGTACCAGCGCCATGTCAGCGAAAAATCGATCATCAACATATTTACACAGTCAGCGATAACTGTCAACGTATGCTGGTGACTATGACCTGAATTAACTCGATGGGTAAGGGGGCGGCAAACTGCCAGTGGGTTTGGGGCGGTCGGAACAGTCAGGGTGTAGAGGATGCGTGCCACTGGGGTCGGCCCTGTGAGCGTGAGCCGGCCAACTGCCAGTGGGTTTAGGGAAATCAGAACCACTGAAATGAGGAGGAGGACAGCCGGTGGGTGGTGGCCCTGTTGGGTAGTGGTGATGGTGGGTGAACGTGCCAGTGCCACTGGGTTCAGGACCGGATCCATTGAAAGAATGAGGGTGTTCGGTCGGGTCTGCCCTGCGAGCAGGGGGGGCATAAGAACCGGATGGGTGGGGATGCCAACTGCCAGTTGGTTTAGGGAAGTCAGAACCGCTGAAGTGGGGCGGACAGCCATGATGGTGGGGACCGGGGGGACCGCCCGACGGGTGGGGATGCGACCAACTGCCAGTGTGTTTGGGGA
>JBBPLF010000437.1:0-26545 GCA_038089615.1 Aureoboletus auriporus
CTTCACTGGCATTTCCCCAGCCAGTTCTACGCACTTGGATGTACTTCTCTCCTCTAGTACTATCCTATGCAATCTCTGGTCTCCCGAAGTACTTGTGTATGACAATACTTTGAGGTTCCTCGTCACACCCACGTCTGGAGCCATGTATCAAGTGCTCTCAGTTCATAAGAAAGCGCTAGAGAGAGCGGTTACATCCTCAGCATTATTTGTCCTATGATTCGTTTGCACGATCTCACGACGGCAAATCAACGAATCTAACAGTTCCTTTGGGTGGTACATAGTGGGGTGACAAGTGTCAAAGGTGGTTCTGTAGGGTTCTGGTGTGGTTCCTGTGGTTCTGGTTGAAGGTGAAGTAACAAGTGTGGTTCCGTATGATTCCAGTCTTAGATAACTGTCTATTTGAAGTGTCAAGGTGAAAGAAAAGTGAACAAAATGAATTGTCTGGCATATATCATAACACCTGGAACGTTGCTGGGGAGTTACACATCCTGAAGAACATCACCATTGGTTCAAAGAGTCCCATGGGGATTATAAATTCTGCTTTCCATCTGTCTTGTGATTTGATGAGGATATTGTTGTATTCCCATTGGATGTCCATTTTGATAAAAATGGATGATCCCTTGAGTTGGTCAATGAGATCAGAGATGAGTGGGAGCGGATAGGTATTTTTAGTGGTATGGGAGTTTAGGTATCGGTGGTCCTGGAAAGGTTGTACAGATCCATCCTTTTTGGGTATGAAAAAGAAGGGGGATGCTTGTGGAGATTTAGATGGGACTATTTTCCCCAATTTCAGATATTCATCGATGAAATCTTTGCAGGATTCCTTTTCCTTTGGGTTTAGAGGATATACCTTGGCTACCTTGGGTACAAAGGTTAAGGTTTGGTCGAGGTCAATGACATGGTTGAATGGTCAAGAGGATGGTAGTTCATCTCCTTCTTGTTCAGTGAAGACATTGGTGAAGTCTTTGTATTTGGGGGGAGTGGTGTTAGATTCGTTGATTTACCGTCGTAAGATCGTGCAAACGAATCATAGGACAAATAACGCTGAGGATATAACTGCTCTTTCTAGTGCTTCTGGAGAACTGAGAGCACTTGATACGTGGCTCCAGACGTTGGTGTGACGAAGAACCTCAAAGCATTGTCACACACAAATACTTCGGGAGACCAGAGATTGCATAGGAAAGTACTAGAGGAGAGAAGTACATCCAAGTGTGTAGAACTGGCTGGGGAAATGCCAGTGAAGAGGGTAGACTACTTATACTAGGCTGGGATGCTGCGTAAGGCAGTAGCTGCAGTATATTGCTGCGTAAGGCAATGCGTAAGCTATGTGTGCTGCGCGGGGCAATGCATGCTGTGCAAGGTGATGCGTGTAGCGCGGTGATGCATGCTATCCGGGCTGCATAGGGCAGTGGGACTGCACGTGCTGCGTATGGCGATGCAGGGTAATCTAGATGGGATCAGGAGATGCGAGTTATCATCGGGAGATATGATGACGAGAAGGGGATGGTCCGTAGAATGAGGAGAGGATGAGTGTGACTCATTAGGGGTAGCGTGACTCAACAAGTGAGTGAGCGTGACTCAACGAGTGAGCGTGACTCAACGTATGGCGGGCGAGGCATGTAAGCGAGTGTGATGGGTAGACCCTTGTCCTAGGCGTCTACATTCTTCCTCCGAATGCAAGGCGTTTACATTCTTCCTCTGAATGCAAGGCAGAAGGTTGAGCGAAGAGGTGAAGGGAAGGATGGATGAAAAACGAATATTCCGGGCACCAACCTGGATCGTAACAAGTGGTTCTTCTATGTGGGGTTCTTATACTGTGAGTTCAGTGGTGATTGTGGTTTTCCTAATGAGAGTCTCTATTCTTTTGTTGATTCTCTTTCTCCATATTTTGGCTAATTTCTCATCAGGAAATAGTTCCAGGTATCGGACAAGATATCTTTGACTTACTGCCTCGTGGGAGTCATGTTGTGGAGTTCTGGGTTTGTCTGGAAGGGTTACTTCTCTGGTAGTCCAGTTTATCATGGGGTTGGTTTCCCAGAGCCACATTATTCCAAGGATTAGGTTCTCTTTCCCACAGTTGATGACAAGGAAGTCTCTTTCCTCATTTACTTCTCCAATCCAAATGGTAAGGGTGACTTTGTGGCGGATTATTCCTCCAGTGTTTGGAGATCTGTCCACATTGTGTGCCTTCTTGGGTTTGTCCAATCAGATCTGTTTATATCCTTTCTTCTTCATTAGATCGCAATCTATGAAGTCTCTGCTTGCTCTGCAATTTACAAGGGCAAATGTGTCAACAATTTGGTCATTTTCTTGTTCAAACAGTGAGATGGGAATTTGCATGGATTCACTGTTTGGATCTGACAAGAACACTGGTGCTATTACTTCAGAATGGGAGAGCGTCAACCCTTTCCTCCTTTTTAAAAATTGTTCTTTGGGATTTCTTCTTTTTCAACCTGGGTTGTGGCAACGGTTTCCAGTTTGTCGATCTTGTAGAGGATGTTGAGTGTGCATATGAGTTCCTCCTCAGTAATACCTCTATCTTTGAGGGTGTCCTGGTACTCTTCAAACTTGATCTTCCTGATGTGTTCATTTCTGGCAGGGTTCCTCTACAGGCAAGGGGGGGCCCAGTTGTTGCTCTTTCCTTGTCCTTTTGGACGTTTGTCTCAAGTATGATCTTTTGGGTGACACCCTACCCAGTGGCATCTGAAACACTTGTTGTTCCTCATGTGTTCTGCCTTCTCTACTGGTGAAAGTTTGGTGAAGTTGACGTGTATGGTGTCAACATCCATAGTGTTAGGATCTCTGGTAGATCTTCCTTTGGTTGGGAAGTCAACTTTCTTTCCTTTGCGCAAGTCATCTATCCTCTTGTTTTGGGCATGGAATACTTCCGATAGTCAGAGCCATTCTGAGAGTTTATCTGGTAAGGGGTTGATGGATAGGATCTTGGTGGAGATGTCCGGATCCAGTCCCTTTATGAGGTAGTTCACCTTGGTTAATTCATCATCTATTCCCGCTATGGCCTCTGTGGCCTGGAAGTTGGTGATGTAGTTGGTATATCCTGCATCATCCTTCCCTTGTTACCTCAGCTTATCTAACTGTTCTCTTGCTTGGTTCTTGTAGTTGAAGGGGAAGAAGGTTTTCTCAAATCTGTCCATGAGTTGAGTGAAGGTAAGATCCTTCACTATATTGTTGGTGAGTTGGACATAAATGGATTCAGAAAAGGTGCTTCCTCAACCCTTGCTCATCTTAGCAAGAGTGGTTAGAACATTGGCATTCTCATTGTAGAATTTCTTGTTCATGTTGAAGTAGGTGGTCATAGCCATCTTCCAATGTATTGCATCCTTTGGGTCCCCAGAGAAATATGCAGGCAGTCTGGCCTTAAGTTCAATGTCTTTGTTTCCTGGATCTAACATTTCTATGTCAGGATTAGGCTCTTCAGGTGGTGGGGGTGAGGGTTGTCTAGGTGGGACAATGGGTTGGACAGGTGGAGTGTCTTGGACCTTAACGTTCTCATTGTAGAATTTCTTGTTCATGTTGAAGTAGGCGGTCATAGCCATCTTCCAACATATTGCATCCTTCGGGTTTCCAGAGAAATCTGCAGGCAGTCTGGCCTTAAGTTCAATGTCTTTGTTTCCTGGATCTAACATTTCTATGTATGTCAGGATTAGGCTCTTCAGGTGGTGGGGGTGAGGGTTGTCTAGGTGGGACAGTGGGTTGGACAGGTGGTGCATCTTGGATTCTCCAGTCTTCAGCAGAAATTGGTGCTGGGAGAGCAAAAAGTGCAGACGGTGTTGAGGTGTTGTCTGAGGAGTCAGAAGGGGGACATATGGTCCATCCTCATCATGATCCTTGTCCGGAAATGGTGGGCATATCTTTCCATTGGATGACAGAGATAGAGTTGAAGAGCTAGTTCTTTTGTTATGCTGGGCGTCGGAATGTAGCACAGCATACACTTGAAGTAGTATCAAGACTTGTTGTGGGCAAAGCAATAGAAGTCTCACTACCCAATGCGCACACTTGGGACTCATGGTTGTGCTAAGTAACAATGCTGGATTATGTAGAACTAGCTGGGGAAATACAGGACAAGTCAAGTGGCTACTTATACTAACAATATGTATGTATACTGCATAATCCTATATGCACAGTAGTAGCAGTGTTTGCTGCGTGCTACATAAGGTGGAGTCCACAGTATCATGGCTATGTGATGGTAGTAAGGAGGTCATGAGGCAATACATCAGGAAAGCAATGCTGAGGAGAGGAATGTAGTCCATCGTGGTTCCAAAGTTCTGGGGTCAAAGATCAAAGTAAAAGGGTGGTTTTGAAGGGTTCCGATGATCAAAGGTGAAGGTGTTAGACAAGGGAATGAAATATAAACATGGTTCCAAAGGGTTCCAGAGGTCCCTTGTGGTTCCAGTTGAAAATGAAGGTATATAGGTGTGGTTCCAAGGGATTTCAGAGTGGAAGAGATGACAAGTGTTTGGCAAAGATATGAGGAGACACAATGAGTTCATAGATGTAGGGAAAAGACAGGTCATAGGGGGAAACTGTAACAGTATCAGCAAGAACATCTTCATATTGGGTTGCATTGTGAATTTCATTGATTTCAGCATATAACAAAAAATGCTTGAGTTGTGTTGGTGATGGAAAAAGTGGAGATGGAGGTGGTTTCGGGAATAAATCCAAAGTGGCAGGTATGAAAGGAAAGACGTGTGGGAATCTACTCACATATAGGTGGAAAAATCCAGGAGGTAATAATCAAGAGTATAAGCCCTCTAACTAGAGAGTCAAGAGTAGTAGTCAGGTGTAGTCGTGGAATGGCTTAGAGGTAAGGTGGCTCAGTGAAGAAATCACTGTATAAAACTCTATAGGAAAGGGGAAAGGATGGCCAAAAGGGCCAGCCTTTTATATGTCTATAGTAGTGGCTGTACTTTCTAAATAAGCTATGTAATATAAGGATATCAACCAATAGCATAAAGAAAGCTATGATATCTACATATAGTAAGAACCAATAGCAATAAAGACTTATATGGAGTCTATAAAAACATCCAATAGCATAAGTCGCTCTTATCTATGACATCATATAAAAGATAATGAGTCATAATGAATAGTGTAAAATCCCTAATATGGAAATAGCCAATGACTCATGAAGTCATTTTCCTATAAAGGAAGATAATACCATAACTGGTATGACCAATTACCATATTTGGTCCGGCCATGGCCAAACACAGGGATTACAATGTTAAAGAGAATTCCTGCTTATGTAAGAAGTAGTCTAGACCCTGTAACACAACTTAAGGGCTTGTTTAGCATCCTTACATCAAGTAGCTTAGCATTGGTTAGAATAGTAACTGAACTACCCAACTGCTACCAACATAGCAGTGACAGCACTAGAGTTGGCACTCAGCTTACAGCAAACCTCTTGGCATCTCAGCCTTGCGGTTTCCGAATTTTTGGAGGCTGAACTTTATATGGACTTAGATCAGATGCATCCCCTATGACCAGAGCAGCGACAATGCATTCTCCAGCACTTGATGCTGTTCTTCAGCATTATAGTCATCACTATTTCAAGTATGATAGCTCTCATCTCTGTTCCTCCTTCTTGCAAAGACCCGGAACTATATCATACATCTGCCCTTTCCAGTAAAGGGTGGCTACTGGAACTCCTCACAGGCCACCCGAATCATATCCGTAATGAACTTGGCATGTATGCTGACACCTTCAACCACCTCATCTCAACCTTGAGGCTCCAGGGCCATGTGAATTCAAGATTTGTTTCACTAGAGGAACAAGTTGCAATTTTCCTGTACACATGTGTTACTAGTCTCACCATGACACATGTTGGGGAGCAATTCCAGCGATCAAATGCTACAATTTCACAGTGTGTACCTCTAATACAAAAATTGTATTACTTCACCAATTTGTTTTGCAGATACTTTCGAAAGATGGTCAGGGTATTCTCCTCACAACCTTTTTTTACCACATTTGTCCATCATCTTGACAATTCGGTCTCATTCAAGCTACACTCGAATCCAAAATTTTGGCCCTATTTCAAGGATGTCGTCAGCACTATTGATGGTACTCATATTCTGGTCTCTTCACCCAGTTATGTAGCCAGTGCATTTCGGAACCAAAAAGGTTTCCTATTTCAAAACTGTGTTTTTGTCTGCGATTTTGACCTTATGTTCCAGTTCATACTCAGTGGATGGGAGGGATCAGCATTGGATTCTCAGGTATATGAAAACGCAATGGGATGCGGCCTAGTCATTCCTAAGAGGAAGTATCTCCTCGCTGACCTGGATTATACATCTCAGGCTCCATTACTCATTCCCTATCAAGGTGTGCAGTATCATTTGGCTGAATGGGGACATGCAAATGTATGGTAAGATTTTCTTGTTTTTGTTTCATTTTCAACCTGATAAACCTTATCCAGGCCAGCCAACTACAAAGAACTCTTCAATTTGCAGCACACATCATTATGGAATGCTATTGAGCATGCTTTCGGTATCCTCAAAAACCGCTTTTGGATTCTCCTTCTCCCACAGAAGTATCCCATCAAAATTCAAGTCCACAATCCTAATGCACTATGTGCTATTTATAACTTCATATGCTTTTACAAATTTGAAATCGATAACCCCATTGTCATTGATAATGTTGAGGATGGGGATATGGAGTTGCAAGAAAGGGTTGCCATTGACATGTGGAATAGCTACGAGGAACTCAGATGCACACGTCACTCAGACTTAGACCCAAACTTGGAGCTAGAGGACATTCAGTGCAATGTTGACCATGGAGTTGATAATGATCTTGAAGATGATAACAACGATGTGATTAGTAGCTTGTAGTACTGGCAATAGCATTTTCTACAACACAACTACAACATTTGATGTAGTACACTACAAAACAAACATGACAGAAAACGGGGTATATTAAATCAGTCTGCCATCTTGCATATAAAAAAAAGGCTACATGTTGAAATCATATGACGGATCAAATTAGAGAGCATTGTCGTAATGGTTGTTGAATGGAACAGCACCAGCCTGGGAATTGCTCAACTCTATGGAAAGTGATGTCTGGGCTGCTGGTGCTGGGTGACCATATGTCTCTTGGTACCAGTTAAATACAAACTCCTTTCGAAGCTCGGAATCTGTTAATTCAACAAAAATTGGACATAGGCCAGGGTTTTTGTAAAACACACGCACAAACTTGGCCCTCGTCGTAGCGCTGAAGAGATGGGTGTTGTTGTTGAGCATGGCCGATGCCCGGTATGTGACACTGGATTCTGAGGTTTCCACAGATGACGATTCTGGATGTAACATCATACCTTGGAAGCTGGTCATACAGTCTGTGGCACAAGATAGTATGCCCACCACACCATTTAATGCAGTGGCATTTGCCATGGATGATGTAGCTTGTAAGACCTGTGACCATTTACTCCCCATCACTAATATGCTGACTGATGATGCCCTATGAGAGACGGAATCTGGGCCAGTGGCTGCAGAAGCACGCACCCTGGATTTCCCCTTCAAGCTCGAGTTTGAGGCACTGGTGCTAGCAGGCCGGGAATAGGGAGACAAAACGTGTGAGGATGAGTGGTGTGAACAGGTTGGGCCACCATGAACTGACAAGGTTGGTGGAATGGGCTCTTTGGTGGGTTGGGTAAATGTTTGAGCAGTCCAAACAACTTGAAGTTCAGTCAAAGTTGAGATGGTGATGTCAATTGCATGAAGCTGGAGAGAAGGATTGTCCAAAAACATGTCTCACCCAAGCTACAGTAGTTCATCAAGCTCCATAATTCCTGGAGTCTCTGAAAGGGGAGATCATGGTGTGGTATCAAAGAAGCTATGGCTTGAGGATAGATCAGATGCCAATGGAAACTCATATGTTTCCTCAATCGGCTCTGCAGAGAAGTCACCTGTGGCACCAGCAGAACTGGGAGTAGGGCAAAGTATCATCATCTGTTTGTAGAATGGCCAAGGATTGTTTTTGAATGACATCATGTCTTTATTCTGAATTGAGTTGGTATAATGCTCTAAAAGAGAAAAGTTAATATGTACTTCACTTGAACCCTCCGCAATGTATCAATTCCATGTATCCATGTCAGCTTTGGAAACCCGTATACCATATTTCAGATTGTAAGGGAGGCAGCCAGAACGGTGGCTGTTGTAACCTCAAATGGATCTCATGGTTTTTTTCAACTATCAATGATCAGTTGTGTCAGGAAAATAGCATAAAATGAAGATGTACTGATTGCCATTTGTTGGATACTGCAGATCAATGCTTACCATTCCCTAGTTTCATTGCAACTTCTGCATAAACAGACTGACAGAACACAGACGACTGGCCCATCTTTGCCATCTGATCAATCAACAGATTAAGCATCACATGGGTCTTTTGAGTTGACCAGGAAGTATGAGTTTTCTTAGGGGAACCATTCATGACCTCAATTGTTTTAATGGCACAAAGGACAACGAAGGCACTGAAGCCATACAAAAGGTGGGGAATGCACTTGTGGTAGCAATCATAGGGGGAAAACATGTCTTGATGGTGAAACCAAAGTTCAGCCTCCGAGAATTCAGAAACCACAAGGCTGAGATGCCAGGAGGTTTGCCGTCAGCTGAGTGCCAACTCTAGTGCTGTCACTGCTGTGCTGGTAGCAGTTGGGTAGTTCAGTTACCCTATAACCAATGCTAAGCTACTTGAAGTAAGAATGCTGAACAAGCCCTAATGTGTCAGCAGTTGTAGTTCTCTTGTTACATTGTCTAGAATCATGGTTATGTAATGGAAGATTAAATAATAGAATACCATGATTCTTAACACTCCTCCTCACTGTTCATTGTGAATGCAAGTTTCATGAAGGGGATGGTTTGAGTGTAAGCATCTTTCTTCCATTTTGGAATTTGATTTTCCAAGGTTCTTTGTGAAGATATCTGCAAACTGTGAATTGGTAGGAATGTAGAAAAGTTCAACTTCACCAAATTCAACAGCCTCTCAAATGAAATGTTCAGGTATACAGATGTATTTGGTATGTCCTTCTTGTACAGGATTGGAAGCAAGGAACATAGCATCTTGGTTGTCACAATACATAGGTGTAGGTGGTAAGGATATGTGGATCTCTCTGAAGAGGTTGTGAATTCATTGGATTTGTTTCTGTTAACGCTGGGCGTCAGAACGTAGCACAGCGAACACTCGAAGTAGTTCGAAGACTTGTTTGTGGGCGAAGCAAAGAGGAAGGTTATCTCACTACCCAATGCGCACACTTGGGACTCGTGGAAGTGCTAAGTAACAACGCTGAATTGCGTAGAACTAGCTGGGGAATACAAGCGAAGTCTGGTAGCTACTTATATGATGTATGATGCTGCACAATCCAGTGAGCGCAGTAAGAGCTGTGTGACTGCGTGCTGCGCTATGTGGTGGTCGCGCAGTAATGGCTATGTATGGATGAGTAAAGGGACATGAGTCATCATATAAGGAGAATGATGACGAGGAGGGGTTTGGTCCATTATGTAAGAAACGTGGTTCCGAAGGGTTCCAAAGGAATTCCCTGTGGTTCCGGTCGAAAGAGAAAGGTTAATCAGTGAGACAAAGTAGAACGTGGTTCCGAAGGGTTCCGAAGGAATCCCCTGTGGTTCCGGTCGAAGGAGAAGGGTTAGTTGGTGAGACAAAGTAGAACGTGGTTCCGGTTCGGAACCTGGGAAACTAATTAGGAAAAGAAGATAAGTGTCTTGCGAAGACACTGGGAGAAACAATGAGTCCATAGACATAAGGAAAAGAGGGGTTATAAGGGAAAATCGTAACAGTTTCGCACATTCCGTCATGCCACAATATTCTGCTTCTGTGGAAGAAAGTCACACATGCTATTGTCATCTGGAAAGCCAAGAGACTATTCCATTCGCTAGGAAGATACATAACCTGTGGTAGAATGTGATGTTTCAACATCTCCTACCCAGTCTGTGTTGGAGTAGGCAATCAGGCCATCCTTGTCACCAGTGCCAGAGTACACAATGCAGAGTGATTGTATATGGAATAGATAGCGCATGATGTGTAGTGCCTTCTGCACATGTTCTTCCATAGGATTGGAAGAGTACTGAGACATCTTGATGACAGAAAATGCAATGTCGGATTATGTTCCAAGCATGATGTAGAGCAGTGATCTGATGATTGACTGATAACGACTGCATAGAGAGGAAGATGCTTTGCCAGAGTTGGGTCTTGGCTAATAGCCAGTAGGAAGAGGTATTGTGGTCTCTTTGCAGTTCTCCTGAACAAAACAGTCAACCACTTTCTTGGCATATTTGGTCTAATTAAGGATAAGGGTACATTTCTTTCTGTCCCTGGTAATCCTCATGCCAAGATACTCCTTCGCTTCTCCTAGATTGCGAGATTCCCATTTCTTCATGAAACATGACTTGTGTGCAAGGACAGAGGTCATGTTGCTACTGATAAAAAGAGCATTGTCAACGTAGATAACAAGGATAATTATCTCTTGTCTGTTGAGCTTGAAGTAAATCCCAGAGTCTGAAATAGATCATTTGAAACCGAAGTTCAGAAGGAATTGATGCAACTGCTTGTTCCATTGCAGTGCTGCTTGCTTAAGGCCATAGATAGCCTTGTGAAGTCGACAGACTTTGGATTCCTGGCTGCGCTTGATGAAACCCTCAGGTTGAACCATGTATATCTCCTTGTCTAATTCTCCAAAGAGAAAAGCTGTCTTGACATCAAAGGCTTCGATTTCCCAATTGTGTAGAGCCACAAGACAGTGCACTTCGCGCACTGTGTCAGGGTTAGTTATTGGAACAGTTTTGTTGCTTACTGTAAGACGAATGATTTCAAACCTGGCTACAGGTGAAAAGGTTTCTTCATAATCTATTCCAAAGATTTGAGTGAATCCTTTGGCAATGAAATGTGCTTTGACATGATTGCCTGATCATATAGCAAAAACCCATCTCCCTTTGATGGTTTGATGTCCTTTTGGTAGATTGACTAAGTCCCAAACTTTCCTTTTGTGCAAGGACTTGATTTCATCCTGACATGCTTCATACCAGTCTTCTCTCTCTGAAGCTGGGAGTTTTGCAATATCTCAATATTGCTTAGGCACCATGAGATCTCCTGATGTGACAGCTTCAGAGAAGTGGTGTTTGATCCACTTGTTATTGTACATCTCTCCAAGATTATCTTTTTCATTCATAGGTCTATCAACATTCCATTGCTCCTCCTGGTTAGGTTCCAGGGAAATGTCTCTCTGAAGATCTCGCTCAATCTCTACAGGTGATCTACATATCACCATAGGTGTTTTTTGGAATGATCCTTGATTATGGATCAGAAGCGGATCATCTCAGCAATGGTTGATTCCAAGATCGTTCATCATAGGTTTGGCAATTCTGATGAGGACAAGAGTGGAATATCTGCAATGGTTCTCTACCTCATCATGAAGGTTGCCAATATGCAGGGGAAGGTTGACGAACAGAACCTCTATGATGATCCTCAGTTGTTTGAGGACGCTGTGAAGATATGTTCATAGGGGATGTGTTACAATTCACCCCTATTCATTTTTCCTCTTGTCATCTTGCTTATTTTCTCAAGACATTCCCATCAGACATCTCATCACCTTGATTACCTTCCTATATGTTCCTATCAGACACATGTCTCGCTGTACAGCCCGCTTGACATTATCACTTCCTCTTTTGTTTCACTTGCTGTGTATTACTAAACATTCTTAGGAATTCCTTTGCATTCTATTGCTTAGTAATTCCCTCTTTCCCTTCCCTATATATAAACCCTATGATACCAATGATGTACCTCATGCTTGACCTACCTGGAATAGCATCATATCTTGCATCATTCTTTGATCCCTTGGATCCCTTGTCTCCCTTGAAGTTTTTGTCCTACTCTGAGTGGATGCTCCCTCAAAATCCTTGAAACCACCGACGATTGTCCTATTGTTGGAAGAACCTTAGAACCCTTAAGCCATCTATGATGAACATTCATCCTAGACAGAATCCTTGAACTGACCAGGTCTATGTTCACCTCTATCCAAGTTGAGCATAACAAAAGGTCAAGCATGCTCTAATAGGCTTCCATCGTCATAAGCCTTTTATCACCATTTCTCACCACTGACCCTTGACTGACCCTCGTTGGGGTCACCACCAAACTTCTGCTCAAGAAACTATGTCTGAATCTGAACCTGAACCCTCCCTCACTGACCTTGAGGAGGAAATTGACCTTGACACCACCCTTCTTACTGAAGAAGAACAAAGGGAAGATCTCGACCTAGCTCATGCTTTGTCTGCCACCTTGAACATCCCATGAGTACCCACATCCCCATTGCCAACCCCAGTTGTCCCTCACACCAACCCCTTTGCCACCATACCCCCACCTTTACCACTTGTATCCCCAGCCATGTTGACCACTCCCATTATCAAACCCACTGGACTTCACATTGGAACTCCCAAATTCTTCAATGGAAACCCAGCCAAAGCCATGATCTGGCTTGACACTGTAGTATTCTATCTCATCGTCAATGAGAAAGTTTATGACTCCGAAGTCAAACACATTGCCTTTACCCTATCCTATATGACAAAAGGAACTGCCATTACTTGGGCAGCCACCTTCCACCAAAAAGCCCTAAGTGCAATGCCTCTGGATCTAGGAACCTTCGCTGATTTCCATTCCACATTTAAAACCGCATTCGAAAAAAAGGACACCACTGAGAAAGCCATCACCTGGCTCACCACCTACTGCATGCCTGACAATGGCGACCTCTCTGAATACATTGCCATGTTCCAGAACAATGTTATCATCTCTGGGATCATTGAAGACAACATCTTGAGATCGTTCTTTGGAGCAGGACTCCCCATTGTCCAAAAAGATCAGCAAATCAAGCAAGGATACCAAGACCATTGACAACTGGTATAAACAAGCACAAGAAGTCCAAACCAGACAAGACATTGCCAAAGCCTTTGCTCAACAACACCACAGCAAGACTACCACCCAGACCTACACCCCTCCGTCTTCCAAGACTCAGACCAAATCATGTGACTCCGATGCCATGGATGTTGACACCATTCGAGTTCCAAACTCACCCCAGAAGAACACAAACAATGCAGAGATAAAGGACTCTGCTTCCACTGCAGGAAACACGGACACATGAGTGGGGAATGCCCACACTTTACCAAGAAAGAACCCACTGTCAAAACAACCACCCAGGAGGATGAGATTCCTAATCTCATGAACATCAATGACAAAGAAGAAACTGTCCGAAGAGTGGCTTTCACTCCTTCAGATTTTTGAAGAGGTGAGCTCAAACAATGCAAGTATCCCCTATCCTTAGATGCAATGATGTACATGTACAATCTTTGACCAAATCTATGCAAATCCCTGTCCAGATTGTCGTCCCATCAAATACCTTGCAAACTGTTGAAACTTGCACCCTAGTTGATAGTGGAGCTGACATCTCCTGTATTGACCAACAATTCATGCAAAAACATGGATTACCCACCATCAAACTCGTGGAACCCATCTGTGTACGAAATGCTGATTCCTCTTTCAACAACAACAGAGAAATTAGGTACACTTGTAATCTTTTCCTCGTTATCAAAGGTATTGCCCAACAAACCACCTTCCATGTCATGTCTTGTGGCCATGACAACCTCATACTCAGACTCTCCTAGCTCAAAAGAACCAATCCAACAGTCAATTGGGCAAAATGAACCCTCTTCCTCAATGAGTCTCTTGATGAATCCAAAGACCTCTTCCATTTCCAAATGGAAGATACCAAATGACATGATGCCTTCTACAAAAAGGCATCTTTCCCCCCACCAAAACATGTTCACATTAACACCACCACAGAAGATCACCTTTTCTCATATCTAAACCAAGAAACTGAATCCCAATACATCTGACAAGCCCTTGACAACAGAATCCTCCATCATATCATTCGATGTGGATCCCGCTTCATTCCCCAAGGATCACCAGTCATCACTAAACTAACTACTGCCACTGAACTTGCCATGACTGCTGAAAGGAACGAACCCAAGGCCATCCTTCCCCCAGAATACCAGACCTTTGCCTCCATCTCAAAAGAAGCCACTAATCATGTACCCTCCTCTCGTCCCTATGACCATGAAATCAACACCAAGGAAACCTTCGTTCCAAAGATCAGGAAGGTCTATCCTCTCTCTCCCAAAAAACGAAAGGCAACTGAATCTTTCCTTGATGAACACCTCGCCTCTGGAAAAATCTGCCCATCCAACTCCCCCCAAGCTTCTCCTTTCTTTTTCATTAAAAAGAAGGATGGAGGCCTTCGCCCTTGCCAAGACCACCGATACCTCAATGAACATACCATTTACAATGCATACCCCCTTCCTGTCATCTCTGACCTTGTCGACAAACTCCAAGGAGCCAAAGTTTTTACCAAGTTTGATGTCTGATGGGGATATAACAACATCTGCATCAAGGATGGACATCAATGGAAAGCCACCTTTGTCACCCACAAAGAGCTGTCATGTTCTTTGGTCTCAACAACTCTCCTGCTACCTTCCAATGATTTATGAATGACTCCTTTAGAGACATGATCTCCAAAGGATGGCTTGTCATTTATATGGACGATCTTCTCATCTTCTCCCCCGATGATGATACACACACAGGACGAACTCAATGTGTTCTTCAATGTATGAAAGAACTCGACCTTCACCTGAAACTCAAAAAATGTACTTTCACCGCCACTGAAGTTGAATACCTCAGCATGATTGTCAAACCAGGACAACTCACTATGGACCCCATTAAACTAGATGGAATCGCTAAATGGCCAACACTAACCAAAGTCAAGGACATTCACTCCTTCTTAAGGTTCACCAACTTCTATTGGTGATTCATTCCTGGCTACTCCACCGTCACACGACCTCTTATCAACCTTACCAAGAAGGACCTCTCCTGGAACTGGACTCCCTCGTGTCAACAAAGTTTCGACCAGCTTAAAGAACTCTTCTTGTTGAAGCCAGTTCTTCATTTACCTGATCTTTCCTCCCCCTTCGCCATTGCCACGGATGCCTCAAAGTTCGCCTATGGTTCCATCCTCCTCCAAACTGATTCAAACGGAGATTGACATCCCTGTTCCTACTTATCGCAATCATTTTCTCCAGCAGAACAAAATTATGATATTTACGACTGAGAACTCCTCTCTGTCATCTGTGCCCTGAAATTCTGGCAACACTACCTCCATGGATCACCTTTCCCAGTCCAAGTCTTTCCTGACCACAAAAACCTGACATACTTCCGTCAACTGCAAGCTCTCAACCATTGACAAGCCTGCTGGCTTTTTGACCTTGCTGATTTCAACCTCAAGATGATCCATGTCCCAGGCAAACTACTCGCTGGACCAGATGCCCTTTCCCACTGTCCTCATCTCGTCCCAGACTCCTTCTCTGAAAACGACACAACAACCCTACTTCCTCCTTCCTTCTTTGTCAACCTCATTGATATCTCACTCTTCGAATGCATCAAATCCTTCTCTGCCTCCGATCCCCTCATTATCCAAGCCCTTCAATCCATGGAAGGTGACATTCCCCTTGCCTTCCGCTTTTGCCTCTCTAATTGGCAATCCCTTGATGGCATCCTCACCTATAGAGGTCACATCTACATTCCTCCTAACGACTTCCTTCATCATTCTGTTCTCATTTGCTACCACAACCATGAATCTGCCAGCCACCCTGGTTTTCTTAAAACCCATCAACTTGTCTCTGCTGAATTTTGGTGGCCTGGTCTTGCCTCTTATATCCACAAATATGTTGAAGGTTACGCCACCTGTCAACAGAACAAGGCAAACACACATCCTACATGTCCCCCTCTCCTCCTGATCCCATCCTCCACCTCTCATCCCTTTCAACAGATCTCCTGCAATCTCATCATGGATCTTCCTCCCTCTGCTGGCTTCAATTGTCTCTTGGTCGTGGTCGATCATGGGCTTACTAAGGGGTAATTCTTTACCCCACAAAGACAACCATCACTGCCAAAGGAATTGCTGCCCTATTTTTCCACAAAGTCTACAAATGATTTGGCCTATATGACAAAATCATCTCTGATTGTGGTCCCCAATTTGCTTCATCATTCGCAAAAGAACTTGGAAAAACTCCTCGGCTATAACCTGTCTTTGTCCACTGCTTATCACCCGCAATCTGATGGTGAAATTGAATGAGTAAACCAAGAGATTGAAACGTATCTCTGCATCTTCTGCGGAAATAACCCCACTTTGTGGTCCGATTCTATCTCCCACACCGAATTTGCCCACAATCACCACCCTCACTCAGTCACCCAACAATCTCCATTCTATCTTATGATGGGATATGAACCCTGTGCTCTACCCAATGTCCTCCCAGAAACCACCTTTCCTGCTATTGAAGAATGACTGAAAAACTTTACTGCCACCTGCAATGAAGCCCTCGCTGTCCATGAACTAGCAAGACAAGTCATGGCCTCCCAAACCAGGAAAATGTTCTCCCCTTTCCAAAAAGGAGATAAAGTTTGGCTAGAAGCATGGAACCTCAAGCGGTCTATCGCCAATCCAAAGTTTGCACCAAAACGAGAAGGACCTTTTACCATTGTCAAAGTCCAATCTCCGATCACATACCAACTCTGACTACCCCAAACTTGGAAAATCACCCTGTGTTCATGCTTCCCTCTTATCACCCTATTACAAAAACATACATGGTCCAAACTTCCCTGCACCACCACCTGACCTTATCGTTGGAGAAGAAGAATATGAAATTGAAAAAATTCTATGCTACAGAGAAACTCCATCCTGATGGTCCTTCCTGATCCAATGAAAAGGATATACAGCCAAGGATGACTCATAGGTTCCTGAGCATGATCTGAAATATGCAAAGTCCACCCTTCTTGATTATAAAAATTGTCATCCTTCAGCCTTCCAGAAGAATGCTTTGTAAATGAAACTTTGAATTCCAACCAGGACTCCCCTTCTACAAGTTCTTCTTCCTTTTTCACAATGATCTTCCACTATCCCACCCCCTTGAACATCAATACTTTTGCAACAAGAAATACGACAACTGTCCCTAGCACTATGAATCATAAACTCATCATGCCCATTATCTACTCCCACTGATCCACTACCCCCATTCCCTCTGTTTCCGTTTCTTCTATTATCTTTGTCTGACAGACTTTCTTCCCATCCCCCTTCACCCGCACCCCTTGAACCATGAAACACTGAGTCTTGGGGCTCCACCATTGATGATACCCCTCCCGCACCAACTGATGAACCTGCCCAATCTGTTGATCTCCCCCTCTCTGCCTTCTGCACCCAAGAAATCCCCACCATTGCAGCCCTCGACTTAATGGCCAGACAGATCACCAATTCCCAGATGACCATTTACTTCGGCAGCCATTTTGACATGGAATCTCCACTGTGGAACCTCCACTGAGCCTTTCTACAAAACCAATGTCTCATGAATCCTTAGCATTGTCTAACAAAAGTATCACCTCCTGCATCGGAATCCTTGACAGATCCAAACCCAAACCAAAGGAAACCTCCTCTTGATCCTTCACCAATTACAAATGCCTCTCACCATTTCCAAGATCGATCGCTACCACCATCAGCTAGGAAAGGTACAAGCTCAACAAGAACAGCAAACTGGTACACCTGTTCCCATCTTCCCTCCTCCCTCTCCTATTCTGTCTACACCCTCTGTGTTGTCTGCTGAATTTTCCATTGAGGAACAATGGGGTGAACAAATGGTCATCACTGTTGCTCAATGTCTCCTCCCACCAGACTTCCAGACATTCACTGCATGGTGAGAAGCAGAAGGACGATGACCTCCTTCCAATCCTACAGACCGCTGTTTTCACTGTCAATGAGTAGGCCACTTCATGGCCAACTGTCCTGATTATTGTTGTTGCCATTGCCGACTCATCCAACCAGGACATGTAGCCTCTCACTGTCCCTGGCATCATCACTCCCCACAAAACTCCCTCTTCTTAGCCAGTACTTCCTCTACCAACCCAATTCCTATCCCTCCTCCACACTTCTACGTTCCTCGCATGATTTCTGCAAATGCATCTGCTCCTCATCACCATCGTTGTACTTGAAGATGTAGCAGACGGTATTCAGACTGCCCCCTTGTTCAATTCCATCAACAATCATGGTCTTCTTTCATCACAGACTCCTTCTACACCGATGAAGATCATGGTGGTGATGTGTGGGACAATACTGCTATTGCCAACATTACCGGTTCACTGGGTGCAGACTATGATTCCAACCATCACCATCAGCATGTCTGACACCATTGAGATTGACATCAAGTTTTGGTCTGATGCCCAGCTCATCAAAGATGACAATGATGATGATGCAGTCTGCAAGGCAAAGTTCGACAAGCATCAGAGAAGACGTGTGGAGAAGAAGGCAGCAGAGGAGGCACGGAGGAAGGCAGAGGAGTGTTAGATTTGTTGATTCGGCAACTGGGACTTGTCGTCCAAATGAATCCAAGTTTAATGCTGAGGATGCAAGATGCTCCACTAGCACCTGGCTAGAGCACTTGATATGTGGCTCCAGACATTGGTGTGACAGGAACCTCAAAGTATTGTCACACACAAGTACTTCAGGAGACCAGACATTGCATTGGAGGGTACTAGAGGAGAGAAGTACATCCAAGTGTGTAGAACTGGCTGAGGAATGCCAGTGGAGAGAGGGAGCTACTTATACTAAGCTAAGTGCTGTGTAAGGTAGTGGAAGCTATGTGTGTTGCATAAGGCAGTAAGCACAGTAGTAGTGCTGCATAAGGCAGTAGTGAGCAGTGCGTGCTGTGCTGGGCAGTGGTGGGCAATGCATGCTGTGTAGAGCTTTTCAGTAGTCAAGGGGATATGAGGCAATGCATTAGAAAGGCATTGCCAAGGAGAAGGGAATGGTCCATGGGTTCCAAGTTGGAATGAGATAAGGAAAGGAAGTAACAAGTGTCAAATGTGGTTCCATGTGGTTCCAGTTGATGGTTAAGTAGTAAATGTGGTTCCAAGGAGTTCCAATGTGGTTTCCATGGTTCCAAGTGAAGATGCGAATGATAGTGAAAGAGGGACATGGTTCCGAAGGGTTCCAGTGTGGTTCCAGTCAGAACTAAGGTAGGAATGTCTATTGGAGTGTCAATGTGACAGAAAAGAGAAAAATGGATGGCATCATCATATCATAACAAGGAGGAGGCAAAGCACAAGGTGGAGGAGACGGCAAAGGAACAGTGCTGCAAGGAGGCCGAGGAGGTGGCCAAGAAACATATAAGTAAAACCATGTGCATCATCCTTCATCACTGACAAACATAGGCGGAACAGGTCTGAGTGCAACAGAGTGCAGAGGCCGGACCCTCAGACAAAGGGAAGAAGAGGGCACGCCAGGAGCTGGAGGAGCCTTGTGTGTGATGTGAGGACCGGGGGTACAAGTGCACTCTGGGGACTGGCAAGTCCAAGACATGCATGCTGTGCCAAATCGCAAAGGTGAACTGTGGAGAGGTCATTTTGGAGGAGATTTTGGAAAAGCCAAAGAAAAGGAAGAGAAAGGCAACAACAAAAGTGGAGAGGTCAGAGGAGGCAGGAACCAGCAGGTCCAAGATGGAGGAGCGGGATTTCAACACCCTGGTGGAGGTGGTCAAGAGCCTGACAAAATGCCTAGACAGGCTGAACATGCTTGTAGAGTGCCTTGTGGAGTTGAAGGTGGAGGAGGTATATGGAGTTGTGTTGGGGTTGGAGGACAGGTTGGAGGATGATGAAGAGATGGATGAGGACAAGATTTCAGAGTTGGAAAAGGAAAGGTCGGAGGCCATGGCAGAGATGTACAAGAACGATGTGGAGTTTGCGAGGCAGGCTTGGATTGTAAAGTAGGGTTCAAATGTGTTTGTTGAACAATAAATGTTCACGAAAAATTAGGAATTGTGAGGTCCAGGTTTCTCCAGATAATGAAGGTGAAAATCTAGTATAAGCTTGGAGGCATGTCCAAATTTCATAATAAGTAACCAAGATGTTTCTTCATCAGTGCCTTCATAACTGGACCATCAGACTAGGTATAGGAGTTTGCAGGACTTGTGTCAACAATCTAACTTGGAGTCAAGTATCTCAAAGATCTCATACTCTGGTTCACCATCTACTTCAACTGCTGGAGGTGGGGGTTGTACTCTGTTAGGAATACTATTTGGTATGGAGGGTTCCAGTTGCAAAATGTGGAAGATGAGGTTTACAGATTTCATGGAATTGGGGAGACAGAGTGTAAAGGAGTGATTTCTGGCTTGAGTGATGATGTCATATGGACCCAAGTTCTTTTCTGATAGTTTCTTGGAGGGTTGCATAAAGTGGAAATATTTTGCTTTGATGAATACCTGATCACCAACTTTGAAGTCTGGTGCTGGGATCTGCTTAGCATCCACAGGGCCTTGGTATTGCTCTTGTACATGAGCTATTTCTTCATGAAGGAATTAATGGAGAGAATTGAGGTCGACATATTCACATGCTTGAGTGGAGATGAGATCTGGTTCAGGGTGCACCATGATGTTGGGGTGGTAGCCTTTGTTAGTGAAGAATGGAGATACTCCAGTAGTAGCATTCAGAGCATTGTTATAGGAGAACTCCACAAGGGGCAGGAGTTCAGACCAGTTGTCTTGCTGGTAATTACAATAGATCCTTAGGTACTGCTTGAGTGTTTGATTCATTCATTTGGTTTGGCCATCTCCTTCTGGGTGATACCTGGAGGTGAAATGTAATTGGATATCAAGGGCCTTCCCAAGAGAACAGAAGAAGTGTGACACAAATTCGGAGCCTTGATCGGAGGTGATGTGGGAGGGAACTCCATGCTTGGAAAAGACATGGAGTAGGAACAACTTGGCCAACTCCAGAGATGTAATTGTGTCGTATGTTGGGATGAAGATGCATTGCTTTGACAGACAATCTACGATGACAAGTATGGAAGTGAATCTGGAGGACAGAGGAAGTTGTTTGATGAAGTCCATGGAAATGGAGTTTCAAGGCTTCTCAGGGATGGGGAGTTGTTTCAGGAGTCCATATGGCTTATGTCTAGGAACTTTGGCACAGGCGCAGAATATGCAGGACGAGATGTAGTCCTTTACAAATATTCAGATTCCTGGCCATGTGTATTTGTGTCGAATGAGTTCTAATGTCCGATTCTGTCTGAAGTGTCCAGAAAGTGGGTGATCATGTTTGTATCGGAGGACATGGAGACAGAGGTCTTCAGAATTAGGGACATAAATGCAATCATCTAGATGAAGGGAACCATTAGAGTCAACTGACCAACAGGAGCCAGAGGGTTCGGTAGCGGAGAGGTGTTGAACAGTGACAGGGTTGGAGGGGAGAGCAGAGAGGATATCATTATGGAGTTGCTCAACATCAAAGAGAGTGCTAGCTCGGAGTACTGGCACTGCAAGACAAGTTGCTTGGAGGGATGAAGTGAGCTGCTCTTGAGTGAAAAAAGGATGGAAATTGTGAGGGTTGATGTGAGCATAGTCCTTATCCCCCTTTTTGGAATAGATGTCCCAGCATCTAGTGAGGGCATCAGGTTTTGTGCCAAGGCGTCCAGGGCAGAAACAGATAACCATGTTGAATTGAAAGAGGAACTCCGACCACCAGGCTTGCTGGCAAGTCAGGAGCTTGGAAGTCGCAAAGTACTCTAGGTTTTTGTGGTCCATGACAACATCGATGGGAATACTGGACTCTTCCAGGTAATGACACCAAGTCCAGAAGGATTCATGGATAGCAAGTAGCTCCCTATCATGGGTGTTGTAGTTGAGCTCTGGAGCAGTAAGCATCTGAGAGTAATAAGCAACAGGACAGACTTCATTGTCCAGATATCAGAGGGGAAGAATGCCAGCGATGGCATGATCTGATGCATCTATCTTAATGATCAACAGGGAGTCTGGGGACCAGTGAGTAAGGATTGGAGCAGAAGTGAAGGTGTCTTTGAGGGTCTGGAAAATGGAGTGACAGTCATTGGAGAAATTCCATAGAGTACCTTTGCAAGTAGGGCAAGTTAAAGGAACAACAATATTGGAGTAGTTGTGAATGAAACACCGGTAGAAGTTAGCAAAGCCGAGAAAGGACTGAATGTCCTTGTCATATCCCAGTTTTCTCTAAGTCCAACTCTGGTCACTATGGCACAACTCTGTTGCAATCTCACACACTCAGATATCTCAATTTCCTGGACTTCTTTATTGTACCTTTATATTCTTGCCTCATCACACTCCATTTCACTCTTGACATTTGTTCTGTCTCCATCAGTCACTACTTACCTTCATCTCCATCGAATATCCTACTTACATCTCCATTCCCATCAGTCACCCTGAAACACCTCTGCCCTCCATATATAAGTTCCTCTGTACTGTAGTTGTAACTCCAGTCGAATATCGAATTGAACTACCCTCCTATCCTTGCTCTGACCTCCCAGTCTCCACCCGATCCCCATTTTCATCTTCCCCTTCATTACACTTGAACCTTGACAGCTCTGGTTGTTGTCAATTTTATGCTTATCTTATCTTATCTTATCTCTTGTGATATAGCATTCTACACTGAAGGAAGATTAGACATGGACTTAGCATTTTCAAGTCACGGACCATTTTAGTTGGTTCTCATGGTCACGTGACATTCTTAGGTAATCATTCCAGAACATTCCATGACATCATACCTTAGGGCAGACATGTATAGCCACACACGCATGGACCAGTAGCACAGCATTTGTATAGTATATAAGCAATGCATTCTTAATGAAGAACTTCAGTCAAGTTCTCATTGAGCTTTCCCCTCAATCACTCCTTATCTCTTAGTCAGTATCAACTGTGTGTGCCTGTGTCCAGTATTGGATTAGGGTCGACAACACTTGTGACCTCTGACCTCCAAACAAATTCGGGACCTCTGGGTTCAGTAAGGATGTAGCACATAAGCTGAAGCCAAGTCCCACCAAGACTCTGCTCCAGACTTCACTGGAGTTATGTCTATTCCTGTTGTTCTAATAGTCCTTTACTTTCTGGGGTTCCAGCCAGTCTTGGATTATTTTGACTTTATCCAAAGACATAGTGAGACTGGAGGGCAAAAGACAATAACCTAGGTATTCAGTGGAGTCTGTGTGGAACTTGCACTTCTCAGGCTTAGCATAAAGTCCATGTTTGCGGAGATGACGAAGTACTTCTTGGACATGCTCCTTGTGGGAGGCCATATCCTCAGAGCATATAAGTATGTCATCAAGGTATACAATCACACAAACATCTAAGAGATCTGCAAAGATGGTGTTGATGAATTGCTGGAATGCTGCAGGAGCATTGGTTAGACCAAATGGCATGACAAGCCACTCATAAGAGTCATAGTGAGTCTGGAAAGATGTTTTCCATTCATCTCTGTCAGCAATGTGGACCAGGTGGTACGCATGCCAGAGATCAATCTTGGTATAGATCTTTGCACGGCTCAGAGCGTCTAGGAGGTCAGTAATATGGGGAAGTGGATAGCAATCTTTCTTCATAATCTTGTAGAGTCCTCAGAAGTCGACACAGAGGTGGAGTGAACTGTCCTTCTTGCAGACAAAGAGAACTGGAGTGGTGTGAGCGGAGGATGAGGGACAGATGAAACCCATTGCTAGGTGCTCATTGAGGAATGCACAGAGGGATTCAAGCTTGGATGGGGAAAGGGAGTATGTGGTACCAATGGGAGGTAAAGCACCTTCCTCCAAGTTGATCTTCAGATCGTGTTCGCGATGGGGAGCAAAGATGGAGGCCTTGCTTTTGCTAAACACATCAGTGAAGTCATGGTAGTCCAGAGGTACTCCAAAGAGATCGGCCTTTTCTGGAGTAACAGAGGAGGCACAGAGGTCACTCCCTTGGTAATGGATTTGCATACTAAATTAAATGGAGCCTTCAAGGCGACATGCAAGCATGAAAGTGGGTGCACTGATGATCACAATAGGAGATGCCTTTCAATTGGAGAAACATGGTGGATTGGATGGTGGGTCAGCTGGAGAAGGTAAGTTTGGAGGCTGCGGAAATGAGCTCAGGGGTGCTAACAAAGACTGTTCAGGTGCACAAAATGAGATACTGCTCGAAACCCAGTCAATCAACGGATTGTAGTAGGTGAGCCAGTTATGTCCTAGAACAAGGGAACACCAGTGGAGTGACATAAAATGTTGTCAGAGTGATGTCACCAGTTTGGAAACAGATAGATAGGTTGAGGGCTTGAGTGATAATGGAGTTTGTGGTTCTATCAAAAAGACAGAGTAGGTGGAAAGACTGTGTTTATTGACAAAGTTTGTATCTATGAAACAATCAGAGGATCCTGAATCTACAAGCATGGAGAAAGCAGGAATGTCATGCAAAATGATTGAGATGGAGGGCATAAGTGATTTGGGATTTAAGAGAGTGGACACGTTGAGACAGATCTCCTTTGGTGCACAGTCAGGTTCAATGCAACCTCCTTCCTGTGCGGAGTCAGGGAGGTCACAGACTATTGTTTTGTCTTCAAGGAGACCTCCAGTTTAGTTTCCAGAGTTGCAGTTGAAACTGCATGAGCCTTCAAAGCCTTGGAACTGGACTTTGAGCAATTCTTAGCCATGTGACCAGCATGACCACAAAACATGCACAGTTTGTGTTAATGCTGGGCGTTGGAACGTAGCACAGCGAACACTCGAAGTAGTTTGAAGACTTGTGGTGGGCGAAGCAAGGAAGAGAGATATCTCACTACCCAATGCGCACACTTGGGGCTCGTGGTTGTGCTACATAAGTAACAACGCTGGATTGCATAGAACTAGCTGGGGAAATACAGGCAAAGACTGGTAACTATTTATATGATGTACAATACTGCGCATTCCAGTGTGCGCAGTAAGGGCTAGGAGACTGTGCACTGCATAAGGCAATGTGTGCAGTAAAGCTATGTATCGGTGGGTAAGGGAATGCGAGTCACCATATAAGGAGAATGGTGACGAGGAGAGGTTTGGTCCATTATGTAAGAAAAGGTAAAGTGTGACTCAACAAGTGTTCATCAGGCGTTTGTAAGGTAAGAAAGCGAAGGAAACCTATCGGGGAGAAGAGGATAGATGTCTTGTGAAGACACAAGGAGAGATGATAAGTCCATAGACATAAGGAAAAGAGGGGTTATAAGGGAAAATTGTAACAGTTTGTTGCCAAACCTGTGCTTGTGTTCTTCTGCAGTGAGCTTGCCATCTTTCCCTAGCTTCAAGGAAAGATCGGGCTTGGACAAGGAGGCAGAGTTGGTGGTCTGGCCTTTAGACTCCTTGGAGTCCTTGTGACTACTGAAGTTAGGGGTGGAGGTGGAGGATGTAAAGGCAGAGGGTTTGTTGGACTTGAAAGAAGATGGATTGGAGGGCTTCATCTGATGACTGATTTCTGACTTGCATTCCCAATAATGTGCTTCAATTGTCTGGGCAAGGATATGGAGCTTGGAGAGGGTGGAGGACTTCCTAATGTGAGAGATCTCATCTTTGATGCAATCCAGGAGGCTGTTATAGAAATGGTGCCAGAGGGCACCTTCTCCATCACCATGGACTTGAGAAGCAATGCAGTTAAACTCAACCACATACTTGTTGATCCATTGACCATCTTTCATAGACAGATGGTCAAGTTGATATTCCACATCTCCAATGGGGTCATGTGGACCAAAATTGGTATGGAGTTCGAGAATGAACTCCTTACAGTCATCCATCCAGAGAGGGTGGTTGTCCAGCCCATCCATCTGGAGGAGATTGGGCTCAAATCATTCCAGGGCCATGCCTTTCAGGGAAGACTGCACAAAGGTGACTCCGGCATGGTCTGTTCTAAAGGCCTTTGGCCAGTCCTGGGAGTTGAGTTCACATTGCACCAGGAAGACCCAGAGTTTGCAGGGATCTGTCCCATCAAACTGGTCTGGTTCTCAGATCTTGGTGCACAGAGAGAACTCAGAAGACTTCCAAGAGGAATGGGTGAGCTGCTGGATTGCGCTGGTGAGTTGAGTAAATGCGTCCTGGGGGATGTACTTGCTCTCAGAGTCTTTGGAAAAGAAGGAGGTTATTGGGAGGGTGATTTGAATTGTCATCTAATGGTTCATCTCCAGGGAAGTCTGGGTTATCCGGAGGTGGGTTGTTATTTGCAGGGGTGCGGAGTGTTGCTTCATGCTGACTCAAGCAATGACTGGCAGACTCACCATCATCACCTTTGAGTGCAGTGAAGATGATTCTCACTCCGGGGTAGGGGACTCAGATGGACCCTGGAAAATGGAGGGTGTGGGAACACATCGCATAGAGAAACCATGGAAGTCTTCATTGACCTCAGGGTCTCAGTGATTGTTACTGAACAAGGATAGAGGGTTGTAATGGGGAGATATTGCGGGAATTATACTTGGATGAGTTCTGGTATGAGTACGGGTAGTCATAGTGAGTGGATTCGAGCAAGAAGAGAGTTGAATATACTATTAGAGACTGGTACAATGCTCTGGAACAAACTCTGGAATGATGTGGTTGGACGGAACTTGGCTTCGGCTTATGTGCTGTACCCTTATTGAATCCACATGTCCTGAATTTGCAGAG
>JBBPLF010000438.1:0-26527 GCA_038089615.1 Aureoboletus auriporus
ATAATTCTCTCAGCACCAGCTAATTATTTGCCATCACTACCAAAATCTCCCCCCTTCCTCTCACCTCTTTCCTATCAATTCAGGAACATGTATTCAAACGTTTAGGAGAGTGGTTCTGGGGGTTTTCAAGGCCTAGAAATCGATTGGGACTAGTTACAAGAGCCCCTGTAATTTTTCTGGCCAAGTTATGAACTACCCCCTCCATCTACCTCTTTTTTCCAAAACTTTTTCCTGACCACCAAATTGTTCCAGACCTTTTGTAAATCCATTAGATGGGTTCTATTAATGGATTGACATCACCATATAGCCTGGAATTTGGTTTCAACATTTAGTTTTTAATTCCCATATAGGTATATAAAGTCAGTCAATAAACTCAGTAAAAGCAAGCTCGACAAGATCTTCAAGGCAGCATATGTATACCAAAAGGCCAACTCAAGGGCTTATGCTAGAATAATGGCCTTGAAAGGTCACAGTAGAGATGCAACTGAAGACGAGAATGACTTGGATGATCGTGTGATGATCATGGCTTCATCAGATGACATCCCGAATGCAGCCATGATGGAAAACGAGGACAAAACTGTTGAGGGGTCAATGTCGGAGCCTGAAACTGCCAGTGAGGATGATCAGTCTGGGTCAGAAATGATAGGTATGTGTCATCGGTATAGTCCTACAAATGTACAATTGACATCCGATCCAAGAGAGCAGTGATGCCAATGTGTTCTAGCTAAAAACTTGTGTGGCAACTACTAGTACAACCCAAAATTCCCGTTCACCAGCTCAACCTGACTCACCAATGGACACTTTCATTTCAACACAATGATCTTGCTCAAAAGCTCAACCTCTGGCTGCTTGGTAGTACACACATATGAAGTGTTTTATTATCTATTGCGAAATCTATCTATTGTGTATTTTCTGTGCGTTTGCAAGGATGTCTGTGGTCCACTTGTTGGACGACTTTTTCAACTGCTTTTTCTATAACTTTTAGGCCTGTGGCAAGACACTGTAGTCTTTGTGGGTCTGTGACAAGAAAGGACCTAACTGCAAAAAGTTTGGTGTCTTTGGTGTCTTCAGGTCTTTGATGCCTGTCAAAGACGTCAAAGTCATCCAAAGTCATGTGACATTTTGCTGATGTAATTTGCTGGTGACTGGAGGTAAGATGGATAGAATTCCCGCAGAGATGATAACTGGGTTAAACTCTCGATTGAACTGTCGTACCTCTAGTACGACGACACCTTTTATACTACTTGGAACGGGGCAAAGGGTTAAGGTACAGGGTATAGCAAGAATGACAAGTGGACAGCGGGTAATCAACGGGTATCAATCAAGTATGTCGCTCCGTTACTGGACCATCAGCGGCAACAAACGCCTTCCCTTCGCTGACCAGTCTCTTCGGCCGACTCGTTACTACTGTGTACTCCACAAACATCAGATATAATATATCCAGGAGCTATTTTGATGGTCACATAAGTCAGCATGTAGTATGAAGAAGTTATCAACTTGTTCAAGTTCGGTCTCGGAATTCAGGTCATGTTCGCGTAACGGAGCACAATCAGGTCGTCGTCCATAGTATTACAGATAAAAGATGCATTTCGTCAGTACATGCGTGAATGAGGCCGAAGCGAGCCAGTCATCATGATAATTTATACAATCCAATCATAAGTCCCAAAATATCCACCTGATACAACACCGACGATCCACATGCGCCAAATGCTGCATACGTTTTGCGGGCAATTCATTAGCCCACTCTGATGACATCAAAAGAAATGGAAAGAGGAAATGGAAGGAGCGTGTGCGTCTAGAGCGCATTCAAGCTTTGCCAAAGACGAGCTTGCCCGTGCTATTACCATTGCCGTGTTTCTCTACCTCTATTCCAACCAGCCTCGTTCTACCATGTAACCAATCCAGACGACGGACACCGCCCTCCCATCCGCCGCCCATCTTGGTACATCGCTTTTCGTATGCGCGAGTGACCTTGCGCTGGGAACGACTGCCGTGCCCAAGTCCCTCCCACTCCTGCGGAGTTACGCGTGTCAGAAGCGTCGTATGGAGAGAATAGAGCAGATCTAGATTGGTGATGTTCGACGACCGACTGGATTTACTGGATGACCCGACGTAAAATCCAGTACCGCTTGGAGATGAGGTGGAAGGACCGACGATGACTGGCCATGGAAACTTGTCAGAGCGCAACACGAGACGTGAAGCAGCCGGTGTCGGCGGGTCTGTAGCTGGCTGTGCGAGCGTGTGGGCAGGGACTGCTGTATGCGTTGTACGATCAAGGACCGTACGCGAAGACGGCGTGTATGTGATGTCGTAAGAAATAGGCGCGCTATGCAACCGCGTGGATGCGAAGAGCGGATGCATGTGTAGGGAAGTTGGGTAGTGTGGGATCCTGGGTTCTGCGCTGCCTGCGTCTGAAGTAATGTGTTAGGTGGATCGGCCGGAGTACGCAAATCTGTGATATATGACGTACGAGAATGGATGGAGCCGGTGGCCGACGAGACGCTACCTTGCCAAGCCGGATTATGTCTTAACGATGGTCGTCGCTCATACCTCACATGGTGCGAAGAGCTACCAGCAGATGATCCAGGAGGAGCAGACCCGGGATGTAGCGATGAACTCGAGTTAGTTCGTGACGACGGCCCAAACGATACAGATGGCGTCATGGAGGGGGTATGTGGCATGGTATAGTGCGCAACTATGGAAAGTTTGTCAGTGAAGGATGCCAGGGCGATATACAAACACGAACACATACGATGTTCAGAAGACTTGTAACTCGCACGTCGGTACAACGGCGACCGTTCGACCTTGGACGGCGTCCCATACCTCACTTCACCTGAAGAGCCGGAAGCTTGAGCCGCCGCGTCAAAGGTATACCGCAATGGCGAGGGAGTAGTAGTACGGGCAGAATAACTGTTGCTGCGCTTGGTCTTCAAACGAGGTGGGGAAGTGGGTCCAACAGAAGGTGCACCTGGAGTTGCGTAGATATAATTCGGCGTTGGCTGAGAGCGAGAGCGCCAATGAGATTTTGAAGACTGCCCACTGGTAGGAGAGCTGTCACGAGAGTGTCCACCAAAGATGTAGCGCAAGTAGGAAGTCATGATGCGATTCGTTGAGTTGGTCGTAAAGGCAAAGTCGTGTACCGCCGTCAAACAAGGTCGAGATGGATAAACCTAACGGTTGGTGTCCGACTATTTATACACGCGAGATAGGAAGATTTCAGGGTCTGTGACGAGCCATCACTTTCAAGGTTCTAGACATATTTGAATTGAAGTAAGAGGACCCCCAGAAAAAAAAGGTCTTGCCGGATCAGTGAGGAGGGTTACATGCCGAAAATGCAGCGCGTACCGGATTGGAAAGGTCTCATGCAAGGAAAAGGCAACATTGAGCAGTAGGATCAATTATCACGTCTTTAATTTGTCCGGAAAATCCGTGCAATTGATAAGCGCATACAGTCGTGCTGCCAGCGTGGGCCAGACATTCGGAGGAAAAAAAGGGTGGTCTTGGGGGAATCTGAGGTAAACGTGAAGCGTGGCAGGTTTGATTGGATCGGCGTTTTGAGTTTGGTTTTGTAGCTCTGCCTTGAGGCGCGCCAGTTGACTTGGATCGCATCAACCTGCAATTCGCTTCCTGAATGCGGCGCATGGCGACCGCATGTTCGGTGGTAGCCATTTAAGGCCATGGCGCGCAGCACCGACGCGACCGCCGCCGTGTCGGTACGTTCCTATCGCTTGACGAGCACACTAGCAATTCCGTGTTTTCCCACATAATGCACTGCGAATCGTGTGTTGAGAATTGGAGTCCATGATGGCTTTTCAAAATTCAGCACTCAAGGGGGCCATGTCTTGAAGTGTCCTGGCCGCATCGTCATGTCGGAAAGTCGGAACGATGAATAACGGCACTTATCTGTATCTGTATTGAGCGGAAATCGGTGACCAATTCGAAATGAGCGCGTAGTCGAGTGAGTTACGCACAGTCTAGAACCCCCGATAATGCCTTACAGTAATTGATAACTACCGTTCTCACGCTTCACGCGACCAGGAGGAGGCGCGAAGTTATTAAACAACCTAACCGAAATGAAGCGATGATTGCTCTCCTGGTCGATCGCTGATCGTTAAGGTGCACGTTCTCGCTTTCACGCGAGACGGGAACATTAATAGCAGTGCTTGTCCACTGGCAGTACAATAACAAATCCCCTCTGCCGGTGAGTCGTAGGGCCGATTTTGAAATCAGCTGCCCACTGCCAAGGCTTGTGGACTATCCAACGCTCCGATCGCACCATGCGCTCGCCGAAGAGCAATGCCCGAATCATGGTAAGAGGGAACACTTAGAAGTAGCAAGCACATCCCAGGTAATGGGGAAACCCTTGTTTGGTTTTTAATCCAAACAACAGACAATTGAACCTCAGAACCGAAGCTTTCTTTCATTTACCATCATTCGTGTCCCATGTTTGAAAATTTTCTGAACAAGCTTAAGCATACCAACCCCTCGCAAGGGGGGCCAGCTATACATTTAGGTGATACTGTCTCTGACGAGCAGATCTATCGTTATCGCAAGCAGAGGGGTGTCAACCTCGGTAAGGAGCCAGCGTCCATACGATCGATTTATCATCAAACAAACAGGCTCTTGGTTTGTCTTGGAGCGATGGATTGCAGACACACCGTTCGCCCAGGCAGCACCACCTGGGCAAAGTGACCTGGATATTGCCAAGGGCTCTCGCGCAAAGGAAATCTTGGAACGTCATTGGGATACATGGATCACGAATACAGACTTCGAGTGGCTTGCTGCCAAGGGTATAAACGCTGTGCGGATCCCAGTACGCTGTGTCCTCCCATTCGGGCATACCATTCACTAAGCACCGCATATAGATTGGATATTATCACTTGTGCAGTCTTGATCATACCTTACTGAAAGGGACGGACTTTCATGGCCTCGACAGTGTATTTGAGGGTGCTTGGATCCGACTCGTGCGAGCGGTCGCGACCGCTCAAGAGTATGGCATAGGTGTTCTATTCGGTCAGAGATTTTCTCTTTGCGTCCTAGCTCCTTGATTTACCATACACAGACTTGCATGCTGCTCCTGGAAAGCAGAATCAAGATTCTCACTCGGGGACTTCATCTCCCACAGTTCTATTCACCACTCGATCCAATTTGGAACTCACTGTTCGAGTTCTTCGCACTTTGCTGTTTGCACTGCGTTCCCTGCGCTCGGAACATGATCCCCCGATCAACAATATCATCGGGATTGAGTTGCTCAACGAGCCCAAGCCACCATCCCATTCCACTTTGAAGGACTGGTACGGAAAGGCGCTAAGTGAACTACGCACTATTGACCCCGGTTTACCTATCTACATATCCGACTGCTGGATGTCTGACGATTATGCCCACTTTGTCAAATCACTTCCTGCATCCACTGCACCGGTGTGTCTAGACCACCACCTCTATCGTTGTTTTACGCAGGAGGATATCTCGACGTCAACTGCGCAGCACACCATGGCGCTGATGGATCCCAATGGGCAAATGCCGCAGACATTCGCACGTGTAGCAAGTATCCTCGAGGATGCCGGAGGTGCACTTGTAATCGGGGAATGGTCTGGCGCACTGAATCCCGGTTCGTTGCGAGGTCCAATTGATGAGCGAGACGAACGAGCGCGATACATCGCCGCTCAGCTCGCCTTGTTTGAGCGGCACTGTGCAGGATGGTTTTTCTGGACCTACAAGAAGCAATGGCCTGGCGATCAAGGGTGGTCTTTTCGAGATGCAGTAGAGGCAGGGATATTTCCAAATCGTGTCGGCGTGTATCCGAACAGGAACATTTCCGTACACGACCCAGATAGAGTGGGGAGGAAAGCCGCCGCGTCGGATCGCGCTCTAGGTTGGTTTCATGTTTGACTGGTTCGCGGTTTCGGTTCCTCAACTTGATGGTCTTATAAGGTCGACATACTTCCTATTGGGCGCAATACCCAGGACATTTCGAACATTGGCGTTTCAGTAAAGGATATGACCAAGGCTGGGAAGATGCTAACCGATTTCTTGTGCACAACGTTTCAAACCAGCGTTCGGTCTCTGAGCTAGGATTCCAGGGTTTGTGGAAGAAGAAGAGGGTACGCGAGCACAGCGTCGACAGCGGGTTTAGCAACAATCTTTGGGAATATGGTAAGGCATACAACCCTTGATGACTAGTTCAACTGTTTGCAGGATGCAGTCTGGGCTGATATTTTACCCCTCTTCAGAGCATGCATATGGGCAAGCCATTCGCGACGCAAACCTTGACTTTGGAACGGTGTATTGTGGAATCACCCCCTCGCATTGACATAATCCTCTCTGCTTGTGAATCCACTGGCAAGCGGCACTAGGTAAATGTCCATATCATCCCTTCAAGTTACTCGCCATGTCATGTCCAATTCAATCAAGGCACGGCATCCATGTCATGTGGTAAGTACAATATGTACCGGATAAAGCCGTAGTACACGTCATTGCATATTTATAATAAAAAATAATTTGTTTGTCGTATATGAGTATATTGAGGAACCAGGAGTCTAAAATCGTCGCCGTCGTCAGAGAAAAGGCATTCAGGCAGTAATTAGTCTCCAGTGATAGAAACCATCCTCGTCGTGTGTTCTAATCAACCCTCTGAAGACGTGTTTATCCAACAGATAATCAACGCGCTTTACACCTTGGCTGGCCTCTACCTGCGCCGACGATGGCACACTCCGGCACCTCCGAGTGTATGCACGCGCGATCGCAGTCTCTTCGGATAGACTGAGTTGAGCCCAGTCTTGATGCGTGATTTGTCTATGGAGTAAGGAATGGATCATGTAAAGGACGTCGCCAAGCGTGATCGGAGGCAGAGTGGTGGGAACGGTGTATCCATCATATTGAAACTCCAAATCCATTGGCCATTGCGGGATGGCGTCGTGCGAAACGCGCATGCGTGTGATGGACGGGTATGTCGCGGGCTCATGGAGTTCATCGGCGGAAATGATGGCGGATTGACCAGGACCGATCGATCTGAGGGGGGTAAAGGATGGCGATGCGAGGTCAAAGTAAAAATCGATGTGGGGGGCTTCTCCGTTTAAAAGAGGGTGGATTTGGAAGCTGGAAGATGTGTCGACCCATGGGGAGGTGGGTTCCCATGGGCGAAAGCCCCCGCCAAAGGAACGCCTTCGGTTGTGCGCTGGTGTGGGCGGGGTCGAAAGGAAGGGGCTGGGTGGCATCCCACCGTGCCAGGATGGCCTGCGAGAGCGAGGAGGGCGGTTCCAATAAGTATCGTCGAAATGCACACCCTGGGGTGTGGTGGGTCGGAGATACGGGGAAGACGGGGGGTATGGGGAGGATGGGAAGAGAGTAGCAGGAGGGATGAAAGGTGAACGTTGTGTGTATGATCCATACCCAAGATACGGTGTGGGCTCAAAAGCCACTGGTGTATAGACGTATGGGGCAGACATGATGGTTCGGGGTGGGGTTGGAATTGTGTGGGGTGGATAGGACGGGTTTATAGTATATCTATATCTGAAAACTTAGGCGGCTCTCAGACACAGCTTTCGATGGCGTCGTCACCCATTCGCACAGCCTGCCCGACGTACCTCACAGCCACGCAGAGCGGAGTATTGTCAGTCCCATGAGCGACCCTTTGTTGTGGATTTCGGCTTGAGGTGGCTGCGCAGCGGAATGAAAAGTGACTAGTGACTCACTGGTGTGGAACGTTAAAGAGAATTAGAGGTGTTGCAGTGCATGACCTCGTAGCGCCGAGGATCATATCGATTGATGCAGATGCAGTCACGAGTGAGCTGACAAACTTAGCTCACTCCCACTACGCTCTACTGCTATCATCAATGACCATTCGCGAGCGCTTTATAGCTTCATTTCTCGCTGTTAATGGCACTTCTCCACTATGAAAATTATCGCAACAGCCATCCTGAGGTGGCGGGACCAGGCTTGCTTTGTAGCTATGGGTTTGCTTACCTAAGCTTACTAACGTGATTCCATTGGGTGCAAGTTCACAAAAATTGTCTAATGTCCGGTCAATCCAGGAGTAACTTATGTCAAGAAGTGAAAGGTATGTATTATTGGCCCGGGCTAGAGTAGATATAATATACAAGCTCATTGCAAGGTCTACTTGGTTACCAACGTTCTAGGGTAGTTGACAAGTCCCAAAATAATACACCATGACCATGAAGAAAGAAAGCAATGCCTAAGCCACAATAAACAGCAACAAGCAACAGAAAAGAAGGATGATTCACCGAGAGCGTTCACGATGTGACGGGTTTATGAGACCGAGATTGAGCCACCAAGCTCCATCACCCGAAGATATCCACACACCCCACCAATACCGTCGATCGCCCAACACATCCGCCCTCCGAAACCCTTGCATCGCTTCCCACCCTGGAAGCGCCACGCTTTCCTGACACCGTCCATAATATGCATCCGTCAACCGCCGATAATTGCTCGGATGTAAATTCAGAATGTACTGCACCTCCGGATACGTCAGAGGGACTTGAAAGTGCTGATAAATAGCGTCGAACAAGTCGCGCACCCTCACGGGTTCGTTGGCGTGTTCGATTACAATGGGACCCCAGAGGGTGGATAGGTGGCCAACGTCACATGTGACCACAATCCGTTCTGCTTCGGTGTGGACAACTGCATGGTCCCAGATACTGGCTATGTCGACGATGACGTGATTGGGGGTCAGTCGTTTGGCTGTGGAGGGGTGCTTCGTGACATTCCAGTCGATCAAGGGCAGATGAGCATTGTTGGGGTTGGGGATGATATGTGGCGAGAGACGGATGGGGATGTCGTGGTCCCAGTCGAGCGGGGGCCACGTACCAGGAGTCCATTGGGGCATGGTACCGGGGAGACGACGACCACCCGTGTAGGAGTCGGCTGCCCAGGGACTCAGTGGTGGAGGGACAAGTGGGTAGGGTTGAGGATGAGGACTCCAAGCCAAGTGACCGGCCGGAAATTCCCAGACGTAATGGTTGGGCGCCCAGGGTGGCAATTGGGGTGGGGAATACCACGGAGAAGCAGCATCGACGGGCGGCGTTGGATATGCGATTGGATGGGGATCTGATGAAACCGAAACGTCAATGAAGCGATAAGACATACATGTCTAAAGCGTTACTATTAGCTTGAATACCGGGATTCCCACCACCTGGAAAGTGATCGTGGTGCCGTGGTTCGTGACAACTTCTCCGACGACGTAGCAGGCGGCGGCCTGGAGGGCCCACGAAGATCGGTCGAGCTGTATTAAGGCAGCTAAAAGATGACAACCCGTTGCAAACGGTGCGAGAAAAGACAGGAGCGAATGTAGAATGGCTTGAAAAATTATTGGCATCTGGCACGTTGGCCCGGGAAGCTTCGGCCTGTGATGCAGCTTCGAAACCGGGTATTTCATCCAGAAGGTAGTTGCGCATCATGTCCTCGACGGCTTCGCGAATCGCGCGAGGATCCAAGTCCCTGGGTCCGGCTGCTATGGTAACATCGCGCCAAAAGCGATCTCGCAGGGTGGAATTTGAAGGCATCCGTGGATGCTTGAGAGTAACAATAGATATATAAGCCGGCAAGAACAGGCTCGCTAGTTGCCCTCACGCATGAGATATACGCACATCTTGAGCATAAGAGAGAGAAAAAGGCTCGCTGGTTGACAGGTGCCACAGCAAGAGAAAAAAATACTCACACAATTGGACCTACAAAACGTCTGGTTAGAGAAGCCGCTTGCGCTCCGTGGGCTCAAGGTTTCCAAAAATGTAATAAATGGCTGGGACAGCGTTGAAAGTAGTATAAGGCTATGTGTGTCAGTGTTCAGAACCTACAGCACGCCTTCAAACAGACAATCGCGCTGGGACGACGAACAAGGGGAAGTGGACCGAAGGATCATCTCATTTAATTTGCTCGCGGAATTTCCCGACTTACTAATACAAAACTACGTCATTAAAAATAAAGTGGAAACTTCAGGCCTCAGGCGTGGTCTTCGTTAAGGTTCTTGCCCCGCGTTTGTAATCTCAAAGGATATTAGGTGCGTATGAGATACATAACATCGCAATCGGAAAAACTTGAAGTAGAATAGACCGACCTTTGTTGTGTTCTCCCTGGATCGATTTGTCCTATTCTTGTTGTTGACCCGTCTCTAGCTGATTATCCGTTCGTGTTCCCTTTGAGACTGGAACTGGGACCTGGACCGAACCAAGCACTTGTTGCCTTTTAGGCTGCTGCTGCCGCAGCCGCTCATCTGTCGCAGGGACCTCAGTTGGTTGCCGACTCTCAGTTCCGGCAGCACCCTGTGTAGGTCCTGCAGGTGCCGGCACCTGGGCCGAACCAGTCACTTGTTGCTTGTGTTTCCCCGGCTGGCCAGGTGCTCGCTGACTCTCTGTGTCGATACCGCCCTGTGTAGGTCCTGAAGGAGTCGGTACCTGGGCTGAAGGCACCGCTTCTTGCTGGTGCTGTAGTGGATGATCACCAACCCAACTTTCCTTGCCAGCCTCAGCTTCAGAACCTGCAGTAGTACTGCTCGGGACGGCAATTCCTTTGATCTGCGCGAAGCCCTGTTCAAATTCGGCACGGCCTTTGGCAGCGATATCGTCATCCTTGGCTTTAGCCTCTTCAGAGCCTGAGACAGACTCGACGGCACCCATCATTGAACCGCGTACGTTTTCGCTAAAGCCTGTTGATACAAAACCCATTAGTGACGTTGTCAAAGGATAGGGGGACACGTACCATGGACGACGTGGGCAGCTCCCCTATAAAAGGAAATGGATCATTGAGAAACACGAACGATGACCAAGAAACGGCCTACTTGATCCTGTCTCCGAAACTTGTAGAATGATCTTTTTCGCCGGAGTCGTGTGATGCCATGGTCGGGGTGATGGCGTGAGATCCGGGCGTCTGGAAGAAGTATCGCATACACGTGTCGTCGATGATGATGTCGACGGTGACGTCGCATTTGGCTTTGGTGATGCAACGTGCCCCTCTTCACCCGTACGGAGATAAAATACAGATAACACCGTTCCCTTCGTTATGTGGCTGTGATGTGATAATGTTGAGAGATTAAATCACATGATTATCTTGAAGTCCGTTACCATCACCATCAGATTCATATATGGGGAAAGGAACATTGCGGGTCGCATCGGTGTCCGTTGCAAGGTGACCGGTGCAATGTCAGTGGTTTCCAGACCGAAACAGGGCTGCGTTTGACTCCAACGGTCACCGAGACAACAGATCTGTGTCCGACACGCAGACCAAGAACATGATGGTACAAACAGTTCGATTCTTTTTTAAAATGGTCTACACTGCCTATTATCTATTACAAAACCTTCCATCGCCGCACGCGAACAAAACCAGCAAAATTCCAGATCCGAAATCGAAAACGTCGTACAAAATGTCTAGTACAGCAAGGGCGGAAAACACGGAGATACTAAGTGGTATAATGATAGGAATAAGAAACCGATGCGGAGTGTGTATGCTACATGCCTATAGTGTGTTCAAAATTTTCAAGTTTATCAAAACGTCCTGTGTCATCACGAAAATGAAAAAAAAGGGGAACATGGAGGGGCGGAAAATACAGTATAAGGATAGTGCGCATCATGATGATCAAGCAAGGTTCAGGATCCACACGTCAGGACCGACCTTGGTGCTCGACAACCCCATGAAACGCGTGCGGCCGCGCAAAAAGTCCACCCTCTTCACACCCTTTTGGTATTGTTCGTCAGCTGCCTCTTTCGAGGAGGCGCGCCCACACCGGTTATGGAACACAATTGACACCTCGTCTTTGAGTGCTTGCGTGGGTAGTGTATTGTATTCGCATGGCAGCACCGGGTGACGAAGGAAGCAGTAGAGAGCTTCGATCAGGTCGCGGACCGAGACGTAATGTTTGGTGGGTGGGATGACCAGCCGCCATGGGAATTGCTCGATGAGTAGTGTCATAGTGTGCATACTGGGCTGGGTGGCCGGCTCTTCGAGTACACTGGAGGGAAGACTTAAGGGCGATGCGTGGATGTTGGGTGCGAGTGTGTGGGGAGGAAGAGAGGCGTCGTAGATGATCGGTGGAACATAGGGATGGAAAGCAAGGAGGGGATGGATAGCGACGGGGCCATCGGGGAGGGGAAGTAATGCATAGTTGTTCTGGGGAGGGGTGCAAGGCCCCGAGGAGTCGCCCGAGGAAGGGAGCGACGAGGAGTCAGAGAGCGTCGGCGAGGACTTGGGCGAGTAAAAGATGTTGTCATCGTTGAAGCGGACCTGCTTTCTGGAGGTAGACATCTTGGAAGTTGGACGGAAACGACGAGGAAAGGCTCTGTGAACGAGAGCGCGGAGGAAGGAAAAAAAAGTAGACGTTTGTGATGTGTGAGAAGGGATGATGGTCGTCGTCGTAGGGAAAGACTGGTAGTGATGATCTTCGGTGTGCGGGGCTACGCTTATATGTATGTATCGTATCGTCGGGGCGCAGCCTGCGTTGAGTTATGGCTGCATTGCCGCTGCCCTGACCCGGGAAGATTTTGGGAGAAAAATGACTTGGATGCGAATTAGTTGACTCATCGCCTTCGAATCTTCCGCACAAATTTTGAGGCTGGGAAAAAGGTCGGAATGATGGGCGGTAAAGACACACAGCAAGTCAAGGTGTCCGGAGGCATCCCTCCTCTTTCCGGAACCGAGAACCAACTTCCTAGACATTGCGGGTCCGTCATTGGTCTGACTCATGTCAAAAATATCGATAAGCTGTATGCATGACGTGGACCCCAAGTATCATTTTCCAACGGAACCACTATGAACGTGGCAGTGTAAGTGGGATCTCATTTACCGGATACAAGGGCACAAATTGGTTCAACACTGCCCTTTTTGTCGTCACAAGGACAAACTGACGAGAACCAACGCGTCATCACTGTCCACGTATGTTCGTCTTTGTCTTTGGACCGGAGCAATCGACGTACTACATCCACGAGTGTGCATTGTGGGCTCGTACTTTTCGAACCGTCGCTTAGGCTCCTCAACAACAACGTAGGTCCTGTGTAATAGCCGTCAAAGTCGACACCATAATTGAACTTGACGACGCTCCGCGCGAATTTGCCCCGATCACAATATCCCGAATGTGGCTGCTTGTCAACGGCGCTATTTACACGGTGTTAATTCTGGCTTGACCCCGGACTCCCCTCTCATCGCCCCTATCAGCGAGTGCCGACCGCGATAATTTTTCATGCCGTCATCTTTATAGGTTGTGAGGCACAAGGGTACAAAATTCCCCTTGGCAAGAAGGTACGCAGTTGGTATAATATTGCCTCTTATTGGCTCATCAGTACCCCCAGACGTAGCGCCACCGCGGGATTGCCGTAGCGCCGCAGTACCAGGGCGCTGTGATATATGACTAGTCGCGCATGCATGTGACAAAATGCCCACCAGTAGGTGAGGTCGAAAGATGGGGCTGATATAGCACCACAGACAAAGATACCTCATTCGTTATAATTCATTTACCCCCGGGTCCGTTCACACTGTCCCCTCCTGAATCCCCATTTTGGCCTTCTCTCTCCTCGTGCCTCCTCGGCGGTGGCCAAACTTGGCTTGTCCCGCCTCGCCACCTCGTCAATTATTTATGGTCTACGACGTGCTCAGAAGGGCATCTGTGGCAAACTTCGCCCTTGGCCGCTCAAACATCGATTGGGACTTGATAAATGATAAGAAGCAGGTCGGGCGGTGATGCATGATGAGCGAGAGCGTTCCTCGAGACACAGGTCTATCTATTCTTTCTCGTCTGTTAACGAGGCGCTGACTCCCAGCTTCCAATCTAGGCCTCCTGCTGTGTGAGGGTCGGCCCATGCCGAACCATTAAACAGCTTTACGGCTGCATAGTCTCGCGGGGAAATAGCGCTTTATCTGGGGTTTTGCCAGCGCCAAGTGTGCATCGCCGACAATGATATTAATCACGTTCTCTGGCTACGTCAACTTCCATACCGTTCTTCTTGTAGTGACTGCGCACACATCGCCATCGCCAGCTCCATACCAACATACTCTTTCTTGAAATAAAACATCCTTGGGCCAATGAAAATGGGCGGCACGCCCGCTACACACAGCGTTACAAATGTGGTTGAGAGGGTTGATGCATACTACCATACGCTTGTTTGCTCTGAAGGAAAGAGAACATTACTTGCCTTTGCTCGATTATCCGCATCGACTAGGATGCTTGCAGATCTCGCACAACAACAAAGTTCGAGTTGATTAAATTATTCATACTTTATTTAAGTACGGGTAAGCTTCAAAATCATTCAGTTTAAAATAAAGTTTTCGCGCTGGGTTGAATATCCTCGTCAAAACTCCATGTCTCCACGTTCGGCGGTCCTTCTTTAGCGCCATCACGAGCCCTCGGCCGCCGTCGGCCAAGTTTCGGGCCGTTTGGGATCGTCATGCTGAGGACCTGGAGCGGGATACCTTCATTGTGGAGACGTAACATACCACAGGTCGGGGTACATTTAGGTGACCGAAAGAGATTGTTGAGCCATACGTGGCAACAAACGCTCCATTTCGCACCACTGAGTACGCCACGGAGCGCTCCGGGATACGGGTTCCATGTCGCCGTTCCTGTTTTACATGATAAATAAGTATATGCCCGAACGGCAGTGATCTAGATGACATCCGAGTCATTATCAGGTGGCTTTGAATGGCCGCCGTGAGGGTCATCGACAACAAACGCCTCATAAGGAGAGAATGTTGTTCCTATTTCTGGGATCCTACTCAATTGATCAGAAGGCTTGTCGTACGTCCCGGCGCGCAACGGTTTTATACCGGGTGGCGCCGTTGGAGCGAGATGCCAAAGTCGCATTGTTTCAATAGGATTCTTGAGGGTCAAGTTCCAGATTAGAGGAGAATCCTAAGAGAACTCGTTCCTCAATGTAAAATTTGGATCTACGACATTAAACTGCTCATCTTGAGGCATGTTGGTGAGATGGCCGAGCGGTCTAAGGCGCCAGACTAAGGACCAGGTCATTAGATGACCGAAACATCTGGTCCGAAAGGGCGTGGGTTCGAATCCCACTCTCATCATTCTTTTAAAACTTCGTACGAGTTGTTGCTGTTGATCCTCGGTTGGACAACTCAAGGCTTGTCAAAGGGTTATGGGGGGTTCAAGGTCGAGTTATTAAGCTAGCCCATCGATCCCGATCCACGAGAGTCCGGATCTGACAACACACCTTTGGATGACTGTTTGATATTTGGGCTCAGACGAAGAGCACTAGGAAGTGGAATATCGGCGAGTTGTTTCTTGACATAGCTCGTCACGACACTCTGTTGACATACAGCTACACTATGGACTATATTTCCTATTTAGGCATACTATTCACATCACATTCACTACCTTAGACCAATCTTCGCAGCACATCGCATCCCTCAGTCGTTCCATATTCACAACTGAGGTATGTCCATTAGTTCCTCACCAATAATTATATCTAACATGTACTTAGTGCTAACTCGCATTAGGTACATAATTCAGTTGTTCCATATTCACGACTGAGTGCTAACTCGCATTAGGTTATGAGCCCTGAGCCCACCTTTTAGCGCGCACAATTGACAACACCAGAGCACATCCTTGCACCGATACACTTCCCTTGCAGACTTAACCAAACACCCCTCGCTTCTCTCCTTGCACACATTATGTCTAACCAAGGCACCACACCTCCCACTAGTACACCGACCGCCACAGCCGTTCTTCCCAAAACTTGGGATATGCCCGCCAACTCTAGCCATTTTTTCCCACGCAACGATGAAGACCGTTTAGCTAATGAGACTGGATACTTCGTCTGGGCACACCGCATGCGCAAAGCACTTAGTTATTGCGGTCTGCTAGAAATAGTTGACGGGACATTAAAAATTCCATCAGATGCTGTGGAGCTGGCTGTATGGCAGAAAATGGACGCTGCTGCCTCGGCGCTTCTCACGAGCTGCATCAAAGCAGAGTTAGTGGTCAAGATAGCTCATCTCTCAACAACGAATGCTGCCTGAGAACTCCTTGCGGCCGAATTTAGCCAAGTTGGATCAGGATCTATCGTATACTGGTTCCATCGCCTCACAAAACACATGCCCAGTGGCAGTGATGTCTCACTTCATATAAACGACTATCAGGAAGCTGTTTGGTATCTTGCTAATGCTGACCTGGCAATACCTGAATGGTTTGCTGCTGCCATCCTCCTATTGACACTACCATCCGATCCAAAAGATCCTGAATCATGGGACTACTTCGTCAAGAGTGTCAAAATAAACAAAAATTCGACTACGCTATCCAGCATCATATCAGAACTACTCGAGGAGAAACGCCACCAAACTCCAGCTGTTGCATCAACATCATCAGAAACTGCCCTCGCCACTTTGGAATGCACTGCCCGAGCAATCAGAGCAAAATTCTGCACCAATTGTAAAAGGGAGGGACACATGAGAGATGAATGCTGGGCCAAAAGCGGGGGAAAAGAAGGCCAGGGGCCTAAATGGAAGCCGCTGCGGAGTAAAAAGAAAGGGAAAGTGAACGAGAATGCAAGGGTAGCAGTTGAGGACTCCGAGGAGAAGGACGAAACATCCAATGTCATACTAGAGAAATGCTTGACGGCTTTCGAAGCCACTTTTTCCGCTTACTCCACGAATGAAAGCACCTCTACACAAACACCTCCGGACTCCCTCAATATTGATGGCTCTGTGTACAATGCACGTACAACAGCAACAACAATACCCATCATAGACTCTGGCGCATCAACTCATATTTTTGCAAATCGATCACTATTCGCATCCTACTCAACTTCATCGGGCAACATAAACAGCTTCGGGAACAGCCATACAATAATAGCTGGACGTGATAAAGCAGACCTGTTTGTCAGCAGACCAACTGGCGGATTGACGAAGCTCAAACTACATGATGCGTGTCATGTTCCATCGTCTTCCTTATCCATCATATTTGTACCACGACTCGACAATGCCAATTGCTACACCATTTTTGGCACTGGTCGTTGTGTCACACTTGACATCGACGACAATGGACAAATGATCCAAGACCTACTACTATCACCACACATCATCTTTACTGCTACACAACGTTCCAACCATCTATACTACATGGACATGCCACGTTCACAACCTGACACCGTTTATTCAACTGTCATCCCTCTTTCCAAGATCGAAATCCTGCATCGTAAACTAGGACACCTCAACTATCAATCTATCTGATCTGCTACACGAAAGAGCCTCATGACAGGCATAAATTTGACAAAGGCAGAGCTTGATTTTGAGCCGCCTATATGTTCTTCATGTGCACAAGGCAAGATAACTTGAGCATCGTTCCCGCTATCAGAGAGCGGTAGAGCAAGCCAATATCTTGGCCTCATACACTCAGATCTGTGGGGTCCATCACCAGTCCAGACAATGTTGGGCTTGCGCTATATGATGACACTCATAGACGACCACACTCATTGGGTATGGGCTTTATTCCTTCGCAACAAAAGCGATGCCTTCTCAGCATTCAAGGAATGGAAAATGGAGGTAGAGAACATGAGTGGGAAAATCATCCAATGTTTTCGCACAGACAATGGAGGTGAATACTTCAACAATGCATGGATTGCCTATATGAAAGAACATGGCATTCATTGGGAATCAACCACACCACGGACACCAGAGCAAAACGGCATTTCCGAGCGTTTAAATCGCACCATTATCGACTGTGTTTGTACCATTCTAATTGACACAGGTCTTCCATTATTCCTCTGGGCCGAAGCAGTAAACTATGTCATCTATACCAAGAACCGGCATCCTACTCGCTCCCTCACACACACTACCCCATACGAAGTACTACATGGTCGCAAACCAGACACCACTCGTCTACACCATTTCGGTTGCATCACTTATGTGCTTGACGACTCACCACAATGCCGCAAACTTGATCCAAAAAGAAAGTGTGCTATTTTTGTGGGTTATTCAGAAACACAGAAAGGCTGGCGACTTTACCACCCTTCAAAATGTTCAATACAAACCTTAGCACATGTCATTTTTGATGATGCAAACGATTCGCGTGACAGCTTCTCGGCTGAGGGGGAGTACCAATTCTCTTACAAATCTCTCAAATCATCAATTTTTGATGACGATGACGACATCAGCCAAAAACCTGTCCGCATCATACCAGATCCAGATCCACCAGCTCCTCGAGCAAACAATCAACCACAATCTCGTGCTCGTCCACAGCCACCACCACCTTGTGTTCCTTCATCTCGTACCACTACTGCAAAAGCACGTCACAAAATTGCTGAAAACATGCAAATAATCCTACAGGACTCTGATGTCGACTAGTTAGACAATGACGAAGCCAGCACAAGTGAGGTAGCACCAGGAATAGTGCAAGAAGCACAACCACCCAATGCCGAAACTGCCAACATTGCATCGGGTGAAGACCCTCATACCTACCATGAAGCAATAAACTCCCCAGATCGTGCTGAATGGGAACAAGCCATGTGCAATGAGCTCGATGCCATTGCTCAACTTGGTACCTATCGACTCGTCAAACTTCCTCCTGATCGCAATGCAATTGACACCAAATGGGTATACTGTGTCAAACGAGATGAAAACGGCAATATCATACGCTACAAAGTGAGACTTGTTGCACGCAGTTTCACCCAAAAACCAGGAGTTGATTTTGACGACACCTTTGCTCCCGTCGCTAGAATTGAATCAATACACCTACTATGTGCCATCGCAGCCACACTCGACTGGGAAATCCATGTTATTGACGTAAACTCGGCCTTTCTCAACAGCGAAATGCCTGATGACCAACCAACATATGTCAAACAACCCATGGGATTCGAAGCAAGAGGAAAAGAATACCTTGTCTGGTTACTACTAAAGGCGCTGTACGGACTGCGACAATCTGGATACCTTAGGTACAACAAGCTCAAATCAATACTAAGCGACCTCGGATTCTCTGTTTGCATTGCTGATCCCTGCGTTTTCATTCATCAACGCAAAACTGGCATCTGCATCATCGCATCCCATGTTGACGATCTTGGCCTATACATCTCATCAGCAGACGAACTCGTACAATTCAAAAACAAATTTGGTGCACATGTCTTGTTCAAAGACCAAGGTGAAATACGACATATTCTTGGAATTGAAGTCATCCGGGATTGCCATGCGTGAAGGATCACGCTCTCGCACTGCCGCTATATCGACTCCATGCTCAAAACTTATAGTCTAGAATCCTCAAATCCTGTGACGACACCTGAGCAAGCTGGACTGCGACTGTCGCAAACACAATCCCCTTCATCAGATGAAGAATTTGCAGAAATGCGAACTATACCATATCAGAACGCTGTCGGCGTGCTAAATCATTGTGCAATCATGACGCGACCCAACATAGCTCACGCAGTACAGCAGGTTGCCCAATTTTCGGCAAATCCAGGGCGTGCCCATTGGACAGCAGTCAAACGCATCCTACGTTACCTCAAGGGAACACAAAATCTCTCGCTCACACTCGGCGGAAATCTCGAAGGGAAAGAAATTGCCCCACACGCTTTCAGCGATGCCGACTTTGCAAACTCACCCGACAACGGACGTTCTGTGTCTGGCTATGCTGTCACCCTTGGTATTGGCATCTTCTCCTGGTCGTCGAAGAAACAAACAGCCACTGCAATCTCAACTGCCGAAGCGGAGTTCTATGCGACTGTTCATGTTGGACGAGAAATCCTCTGGATGCGATCTCTTCTCACCGAGCTTGGATTCGCGCAACAACAACCCACCATGCTCCACATTGATAACACGGCCACTATCCGCATCCTCACCACACCGGACGAAATGTCGAATAGAACGCGACATATCAAACTGTCATATTTTTGGATTCGAGACAAACTGCAACGGAAGGACATTGCAACGACGCACGTTGCATTGGCACATAATATTGCGGACATATTTACAAAGGGACTATCTACGGAAACGCATTGCTGTCTCACCAGCTCGCTCGGTTTATTAAACATTCCCGACACCAGCTGAGGGGGAGTATTGACATACAGTTACACTATGGACTATATTTCCTATTTAGGCATACTATTCACATCACGTTCACTACCTTAGACCAATCTTCGCAGCACGTCGCATCCCTCAATCGTTCCATATTCACGACTGAGGTATGTCCATTAGTTCCTCACCAATAATTATATCTAACATGTACTTAGTGCTAACTCGCATTAGATACATAATTAAGTCATTCCATATTCACAACTGAGTGCTAACTCGCATTAATGAGTGTCCATGAGTATAGGGTCTATGTAGGAGATGCCCCTTGCACTATACCTTTCGATCCTCATCTGGACACACCCGTAATGGTGGAAAGAACCCCCTCACCTGCTCTCCAAATCCCACCTCCTCGCTCCCCTGAGAGGACATACTTTCCTGCTCCAATCTCCATTCCAGAGTCTCCTAAAATCGACATCCATGCCTCCACTCCCTCGGACGTTCCAGAAGACTCTCCAGTCGCTACCCATTCACCCACTCCTGCCCCTGAGGACATGCAATGAGGAGCTCTTACTCGCCATGAGAGCCTGTTACCACCAAGACTCACCCAGGTAACCATGAATACACTAGGCGACATCCTCCGTCCACTCCTCCACTCCTTTCGAGGAGTTAGATCTGCCTTCCTTGATGGAGCAGGCACCTCTCAAAACCCCATCAATGTCGACACCTCCCAAATCCCAGCACGTCCAAAGAAACGACTCTGCTGCCACCAATGTGGAAAACCAGATCATCTCCGCATCTTTGGTGGAAAGTACACCTGTCCCTGGTGCCACAAACACACCCCAGGGCACATTCAGGCTAGATGCCCCCAGAGATGGTGTGGAGAATGCGACGAGTATGGACACATTCGTGCCAATTGCCCAGTTTACAATGGGTTTGACCAAGATGACAGCTTTCTCAATGGCAACCTCAACTTCACCAACTACAAGGTCAACGAAGGAGATACTGAGGGACCAGATCATTGAGCAGGTGCTTCAATGTTACGAAGGGGGTAATGTTACGATTTTCCCTTATAACCCCTCTTTTCCCTATGTCTATGGACTCATCGTCTCCCCTCGTGTCTTTGCAAGACACCTATCTTCTTCTCCCTATTAGGTTTTTTCATCTTCTTGCTTGACTTGTTGAGTCATGCCTTACTTGTTGAGTCATGCCTTACTTGTTGAGTCGCACTTAACTTGTTGAGTCATGTTTTACTTGTTGAGTCACGCTTTATCTTTTCTTACATAACAGACCAAATCCCTCCTCGTCATCATTCTCCTTATGTGATGACTCGTGTTCCTTTACTCATCGATACATAGCCTATACTGCGCACATCACCTTATGCAGTGCGCAGTCACATAGCCCTTACTGCACTCACTGGATTGCGCAGTATCATATATCATATAAGTAGCTACCAGACTTTGCCTGTAGTTCCCCAGCTAGTTCTACACAATCCAGTGTTGTTACTTAGCACACCCATGAGCCCCAAGTGTGCGCATTGGGTAGTGAGACTATTCTTCTCTTTGCTTCGCCCACAACAAGTCTCCGAACTACTTCGAGTGTTCGCTGTGCTACATTCCAATGCCCAGTGTTAACACTCTGAGTCTTTAGAGGACTCGGTGAGTTCATTCTTAATGGACTATTGGGTCATTAGAATGGATAAGGATGTCATCCATATACAGGATGATTAACCATCTCTCAGCTAGGAGATCCACGAAAGTGTGGTTCATTAATGCTTGGAATGTTATTGGGGAGTTGCACATGCCAAAGAACATCACAGTTGGCTCAAAGAGTCCTATGGGTGTTATGAATGTGGCTTTCCATCTGTCTTGTGGTTTGATGAGGACATTGTTATATCCCCATCGGATGTTCATTTTAGTGAAGATAGATGATCCCTTGAGTTGGTCGATGAGGTCAGAGATGAGTGGGAGTGGATAGGCATTTTTGATAGTGTGAGAGTTGAGATACTGGTAGTCCTGGCAGGGTCGTATGGATCCATCTTTCTTTGGTACGAAGAAGAAAGGGGATGCCTGCAGGGATTTGGATGGAACTATTTTCCCAGATTTCAGGTGTTCCTCGATGAAATCTTTGAAAGCTTCTTTTTTCTTGGGGTTCAATGGGTATACTTTGGCTACCTTGGGTACGAAGGTTGTGTCAAGGTCCACTCCATGGTGAAATGGTCGGGAGGGTGGTAACTCATCTCCTTCTCATTCAGCAAAAACATCAGCGAAGTCTTTGTATTCTGGTGGGAGCATTTCTTCCTTGGGGTTTTCTTGAGCAGCGAGTTCAGTGGCGAGCATGGTTTTTCTGATGAGGGTTTCTATCCTTTTATCGATTCTTTTCATCAGGGTTTAATTCCAGATACCAGACGAGATATCTCTGACAAACTGCTTTTGAGGAGTCATGTCATGGTGTTTTAGGTTTGTCCGGGAGGGTTACTTCTCCTGTTGTCCAGTTTATTATGGGGTTGGTTTCTCGGAGCCACATTATTCCAAGGATCAGGTTTTCTTTACCACAATTTATGATGAGGAAATCTCTCTTCTTGTTCACTTCTCCAGTTTGAATGGTAAGGGTAACTTTGTGGCGAATGATTCCTCCAGAGCTTGGGGATCCATCCTCGTTTTGTGCTTTCTTTGGTTTGTCCAATCAGATTTGTTTGTATCCTTTCTTCTTCACTAGATTGTGATCTATGAAGTCTCTGCTTGCTCCACAATCAATGAAGGCAAACATGTCGACAATTTGGTCATTTTCTTGTTCAAACAGTGAAACAGGAATTCGCATAGATTCACTGTTTGGGTCAGACAAGAATACTGGTGCTATTACTTCAGGATGGAAGAGCATCAACCCTTTCCTCCTGCCTAAAAATCCATCTTTGGGATTTCTTCTTCTTCGACCCGGGTTATAGCAACAGTTTCTGGTTTGTTGATGTCGTAGAGGATGTTGAGTGTGCATACGAGTTCCTCCCCACTAACACCCCTTTCCTTAAGGGTGTCCTGGTACTCTTCGAACTTAGTCTTTCAAACTTGTTCATTCCTGGCGGGGTTCCTCAGCAGGCGAGGAGTGGCCCCATTGTTGCTCTTTCCTTGTCCTTCAGGACATTGGTCTTGGGTGTGGTTCCTAGGATGGCATCCTACCCAGTGGCATCTGAAACACTTGTTGTTTTTCATGTGTTTAGCCTTCTCTACTGGTGAAAGTCTGGTGAAGTTAACGCGAACAGCATTGATATCCATAGCATTGGGGTCTCTGGTAGGTCTTCCTTTGACCTGGAAGTCTACCTTTCTTCCCTTTCATAAATCCTCTATCCTCTTATTCTGAGCATGGAATACTCCGGAAAGTCTGAGCCATTCCAAAAGTTTGTCAGGGAAAGGGTTGATGGAGAGGATTTTGGTGGAGATATCCAGGTCCAGTCCTTTCATGAGATAGTTTATTTTGGTTGTTTCATCATATATTCCTGCTATGGCCTTCATGGCCTGGAAGGCAGTGATGTAGTTGGTGTACCTGGCATCACTCTTCCCCTGTTGTGTTAACTTGTCTAACTGGTCCCTTGCTTGATTTTTGTAATTGAAGGGAAAGAAGGTCTTCTCAAATAGTTCCATGAGCTTACCAAAGGTGAGATCCTTTACAGTGTTATTGGCAAGTTGCACATAGATGGACTCGGAGAAGGCGCTTCCTCGACCCTTGCTCATCTTTGTGAGAGTGGTTAAGACTTTGGCATTCTCATTGTAGAACTTTTGGTTCATATTGAAGTAGGCAGTCATGGCCATCTTCCAATGTATAGCATCCTTCGGATCTCCAGAAAAGTCTGCCGGGAGTCCGGCTTTAAGTTCAACATCTTTGCTTCCTTGATCTGACATTTCTATATCAGAATTTGGTTCTTCAGATGGTGGGGGTGGCGGTTGTCTAGATTGGATTGGTGGTGCTTCTTGGATCCTCTAGTCCTCAGTGGGGATTGATGCTGGAAGAGCAAAGAGTGTGGACAGTGTGGAAGTGTCATCTGAGGAATCAGAAGGGGGACGTATGGTCCGTCCTCATTGAGATCCTTGTCCGGAAATGGTGGGCATATCTTTCTGTTGGAAGACAGAGATGGGGTTGAAGAGCTAGTTCTTTTGTTAATGCTGGGCATCGGAACATAGCACAGTGAACACTCAAAGTAGTTTGAAGACTTGTTGTGGGCAAAGCAAAGAGAATAGAAGTCTCACTACCCAATATGCACACTTGGGGCTCGTGGATGTGCTAAGTAACAATACTGGATTGCATAGAACTAGCTGGGGAATACAGGTAGAAGTGCATGACTACTTATACTGACTATGTGCTGCACAGACCAGTATGCGCAGTGAGGAGCTGTGTCTACTGCGTACTGTGTAAGGCTGGGTCCACAGCATCATGGCTATGTAGTGATGAGTGAGGGAACATGAGGCATTGCATAAGGAGAGCAATGCTGAGGAGGAAGTAGTCCGTTATGTAAGAAATTGTGGTTCCGAAGGATTCTGAAAAGTTTCCCTGTGGTTCCTGTTAACGCTGGATATCGGAATGTAGCACAGTGAACACTTGAAGTAGTTTGGAGACTTGTTGTGGGCGAAGCAAAGAGGATGTGAGTCTCACTACCCAATGCGCACACTTGGGGCTTGTGGAAATTCTAAGTAACAATGCTGGATTGCATAGAACTAGCTAGGGAATACAGGTGAAGTCCAGTAGCTACTTATACTATATACTGGACTGCACTATCCTGTGTGCGCAGTAGAGGCTATGTTACTGTGTGCTGCATGAGGCAGAGTGTGCAGTAATGGGCTGTGTGAGAAGTGATTTGGAGAACACAAGTCATCACATAAAGAGAGTGATGACAAGGAGGAATGATCCAAATAAGGAAAGGTGACTCAAACGTAACTCAACGGAATATAAAGTGTGACTCAACCAGAATATAGAGTGTGACTCAACCAGAATATAGAGCATGACTCAACCAGAATTCCGGTGTGCCAATCAAAAGTAAAAAGGTTTGGAAAACTAACAAGGGAAAGAAGATAAGTGTTGAGCAAAGATACAAGGGGAGACAATGAGTCCATAGACATAAGGAAAAGACAGGTTATAAGGGAAAATCGTAACAGTTCTGGTTGAAGGTGAAGAGGTGTAGACATGGTTCTGATGGATTCTGATTCAGAACCAGAAGAATTAATTGGGAGAAGATAAATGTCTTGTAAAGACACAAGGAGAGATAATGAGTCCATAGACATAGGGAAAAGATGGGTCATAAGGGAAAACTATAACAACCTAATGCAATGAGACTATTGGTGACCTGGCATGACCACCTTTATCCACAAATTTGTCCAGGGCTGTGCAACCTGCCAAGCCAACAAAGTCAACACACATCCCACTACCCCAGCATTAACACCACTCCCATCCTCCTATACCCACCCTTTCCAGCAAGTGTCCGTTGGTCTCATCACTGACTTACCCTCATCCAACAATTTTGACTCTATTATGGTCATGGTTGACCATGGGCTTACTAAGGGGGTAATCCTCATACCCTGCCATAAGACTATTGACATCACAGGAGTCGCCCAACTTTTCTTCACAAATGTATTCCAACACTACAGATTACACGACTACTGCATCTCCGATAGGGGATCCCAATTCACATCAAGCTTCACTCAAGAACTCTCCAGACTTTTAAAATATGATCTAAAACTCTCATCTGCATATCACCCCCAGACTGATGGAGAAATTGAAAGAGTGAATCAAGAACTTGAAACTTACCTATGCATATTCTGTGACGGACACCCAGAATGATGGGCAGAACTACTCCCCATGGCGGAATTCTCCCACAATTCTGCTGTACATTCTTCTACCCTGAAATCCCCTTTCTCCCCCATCCTCAGATATGAATATCCCCCCATCGGAAAGATGTTCCTCCCCACTTTGGAAATATGACTATCCAAATTGGAGGAAGCCTGATGGGAAGCCCTTGCTGTGCATGAAAAAACCCAGCGGATCATGAAGGAATGAACTTCTTCAAAGTTCCACCCCTGGAAAGTCAGAGACAAAGTGTAGCTGGAGGGAAGAAACTTTCAACTGCGATATCTATCAAGGAAATTATCCCCCAAATGAGAAGGACCATTTGAAATCACATGGGTCATCTCCCCCATATCGTATCACCTTAAACTGCCACTGACCTGGAAGATACACGATGTCTTCCACACCTCCCTCCTATCCCCTTATTGAGAGACTGTGGAACACAGCCCCAACTTCTCGAATCCACCACCCAAGCTGATCGGTGGAGAAGAAGAGTACAAAATAGACACCATCCTCTCACACCATGGAACATGAGGATGAAGGCAGTACCTAGTATCCTGAAAAGGATACTCCGCAGCAGAAAACACCTGGGAACCAGAAGAAAACCTCAAACATGCACAATCCCTCCTGGATGAATATAAGTCCTCCTGCCCTAAGGACTTCCCTCAGTAAATGCTCTGCAAGAGAAACTTCAAGTTCCAACCTGGTCTTCCCTTCTATAAGTTTTTCTTCCTCTATTGCAATGACCTCCCAC
>JBBPLF010000439.1:0-26425 GCA_038089615.1 Aureoboletus auriporus
ATTGCAGGGTGCTTCATGCCCTGGTTAGAGGTTAGACATTGCAACGGTTTTGCTCATCACTGTTAACGCTGGGCGTTGGAACGTAGCACAGCGAACACTCGAAGTAGTTCGGAGACTTGTTGTGGGCGAAGCAAAGAGAAGAAGTGTCTCACTACCCAATGCACACACTTGGGGCTCGTGGTTGTGCTAAGTAACAATGCTGGATTGCGTAGAACTAGCTGGGGAAATACAGGTGGGGTTCGGTAGCTACTTATACTATATATGATACTGCGCAATCCAGTGAGCGCAGTAAGGGCTATGGGACTGCGCACTGCGTAAAGCGATGTGCGCAGTAAAGGCTACATATCAATGGGTAAAGGAACACGAGTCACCATATAAAGAGAATGGTGGCAAGGAGAGGTTTGGTCTGTTATGTAAGAAAAGGTAAGGTGTGACTCAACAAGTAAAGGGGAAAGGACGAAGGAACCTAGTGAGGAGAAGAAGATAGTTGTCTAGCAAAGACACGGGGAGAGACGATAAGTCCATAGACATAGGGAAAAGAGGGGTTATAAGGGAAGATCGTAACAATCACTGTATATCACACTATTTTTCTCAACTGGCGATGTTTTTTTCCCTTGGTTGTGTAGTTCTCCTGGGATTTTTCCCTCTAGTTGTGTTGCAGCCTCCCACCGTGCGGTGAAGTTCACCGGGCATCGCTGGCTTACATAATCACATGTTGAAGCAAGCGCATTGTCTTGATTTAGCAATATGCAGTGCACTGGATGTTTCCGGCTTCAGCCACTTAGGTTTTCTGACAACTGTCTAAATTTGGAAAGATGCAGTGCCATGGGCGTCTCCGGAAATACAAGCGGAGTCTGAATAAGCATTTTTAGCCGCACTCGTCGCTCTACTTTTCTCTCAACTAGTCACTTACTAGTTCACCTACTAGTACCCTACTAGTACATGAAAAATGCGCGTGAGACACCCTATAGTTTGGAAAATTCCCTGTGTTCAAACTGGTGAAGAAGGTTGAGAGTGATTTCACAAGGTGATTATTTGGCCATATCCAACAAATAGATTGAACTAGTGATGGTGTGAGGTTCTAATTTGTATCAAATGTGAAAGCTCACCTTCGCATCTGTGCTCCATGTTCCGCTGTATCGTGCTCACTCAGGACCACACATGCAAACGGGCGACCTGCGACGTCAGTGGCAGAAACACAACGAAACGATTTGAGGGTTGTTCCACGAGTCGGTTTGTAAATAATACTGGAATCCGAGTTGACATCGAGGTTTAAATCATAACAATGGATCTCGTCTTCCAGAGCGATCAAGAGAAACCGCCCAAGGGCCAAATGAACAGTTGCCTCATCCTCAAACGGAATCTTTCTTAGCATTCGGAACGAAGCGGTATCGCCCTTTCGAAGATTCCGGCGTACACGAAGGCTAGTGACAAGTGCATTCTCCAAGTCGTTTGCAGACTGTGTGAGGAATGGCCGGGAGGATGGACAATATCGGTATTGCGATAGATGCAAGTCCATACGTCTCTGTGATGGCTAACTTCGTTCAGATACTGGGAGACCCAGAAAGTATGTGTGCTTAATCTCTCGAACGCTCCGACGAATCAGACTGTTGAGCCCGAAGTTGTGACGTACCCTACGTATCCGAAGGATCTCTGAGATATCAAGGTAACAAAATATGGCAAGTAAAATCTCCAGTGGAAGTCGGTCAAGAGAGGTTGACATTACTGGGGTGGCAAGGATATTGAAACTCAGCACCCCCGCACTGAGCATCGAGACGTGATACCGCGGTTACTTACGGCTTCCGAGCGCAGTCCCAACGCCTTTTCACGTGCGTGCGTACTAAATGTAACTGTAGTCTAATATATTTACAGTGAAATGCATCTGCAACAGATTGACTACAGAAACACTACGCAAATTTTTACGAAAATTTAGAAGGGCACTGACATACACAACAGCGGCGTTGCACGAAGCTGTATAATAAGCAAGGTTTCTGCTGACGTAGTAAGTACGGCGCTAAATCTAATTTGAAGAATGATGAAAGGATCAACAACAAGTCTCAGTAAGCTTGCAATACTCACGCGCACGCACCGACTTAGTGAAAGTCTGCCGTGGTCGACGGCAGGAAACACTGAGACGCAGCCAAACGAACTGGACCACGCTCTATAAGACGACTATCATGTATGGGTACAGGATCAACTGATCTATCTATGGTGCGGGACTGCGGATATATGTGATGTGAGTGCCAGTGGGCTTACACTTAATATGGGCCAGTATTAATAACCACCCCCAACTCCGAGTCTACAACCAGCCTGAGGGTAGTATGTTAGTCTGGTCACCAGACTAGTAGTATATACCCGTTGAAGTCGTCCCGGGGGAGTTTTCCTGGGATCGCAAGTTATAAGCGCAACTTGAAATAAAACACGTTTCCATCCGGCATTGTAACTGCTACCAGTAAGTGCTCTCACCTAATCCGATCAATTCGCCTCTAAATTGACAAGCTTCGTTACATACCACATATGTCATGTCAATGACAGCCTACCACACGATGATAAATAGGCAGTCTCATAGTGCAGCTGACTGGACTACTGATGGAGATTAGTCAATCTAGTATGTCAGGACCATGACTGCGGGCGCTGTGCACTTGGATGGATAAAAGGTATGGTTCGTGATCTGGGATATACCAGTCATTCCACGATGTTACCACTGGTCCTCTACGACGTCCTCTCCGAGCTGCCTGGAAAGACTTGGTCGCCCACCACTGCAAAGCCAAGGTACGGGTGCTCGGCCTTTCATAGTGTTGTATATGTCCATTCAATATTCATTCTAGGTTTGTCTTGGGCTATAAGAACCTCCCGTTCGACACTGTCTGGGTCGAGTACTGTGATATCGGTACCACACTCAAAGCGGTTGGCGCCTCACCAAACACGCTTCCAGACGGGAGTGAGCGGCATACTGTGCCCGTTCTCAGCGATCCCAATACAGGTGCCATGGTCACCGACTCTTGGGAGATTGCTGTATACCTCGACAAGACCTATCCTGAGAAGCCAATTTTCCCCCCTGGCTCCAAAGGTCTCATCACTGCCTGCAAGTCTGCGCTGTCTGCAGTGGGAGGGGATTCTTTCAAATTCCCTTTGCTACGCTCATCGCAAATCTTAAATGAGCGCAGTGCTGAATACTTCATACACGCATGCGCCGTTGGGAAATATGAAGAATGGTCACCCGAAGGACCCACTCGCGATGCCCACTGGGAACTCATCGAGAAGTTTTACAATAACGTGAAGACGTTGTACGACAAAGAGGGTGGCAAATGGCTGATGGGGGATACCTTTTCCTATGTTGACATTCTTGTTGTTGCTCATGTTGGTTGGTTGAAGAGGGTTTTACGGGATGATGAGTGGAAGAGAATTGGATCATTGCACGATGGAAAGTGGGAGAAATTCCTTGGAGATGTAGAAAAGGAATGTAGCATTTCATATGCAAATGCTCACTAGGTAGAGACACTTGGGCAATGTATAATCGCTACACTCTCTTCATTGAGCAGTTTCCTGGCATCGGATAAAGCTGTGAAGGACAGAACGGGTTCAATAATAACGGATAAGGGTGCTGCTGGCCTGCCGCATCGCTGAGTTAGTCATCTCGCGTTACTCATACGAATCATCCATCATGACGACAAACCACTGCAGACATTGACACATTTTATCTAACAACTCGTCCAATGAAAATGCCAGTGTCCTTTCAGCACCCTCACTTTTTTGTTGCCCTCTGCACCCCACACATTACCTCGTTTAATCCCCTACTCACGATCCACTCGCCGTCTGGTGAGACCATAATTTGTCCGAATTTTACTCCCCGTATCGGCCGGTGACCCAACTTCCTTTCCGTCTTTGACCCTCCAACACCGAATCTGTATTACTGGCCGCTCACAATGTGCTCTCCGTCAGCAATGAACGAGTCCCCGGGCGTCAACACAATTGATTTCAATTGGATTGTCTTTCTGTTTCTTGGTGATGCTGGAGAGGAACTCATCTTCGTTCAAATCAGTAGCATCAGTAAATTAACACGCGTCTAAGTTTGGCTTATTTTGGCTTATTTGTGGCTTATGTTACCTAATCAAGCACGCAAAGTCAGAAAAGTCGAATTGCATCGTTAGAAAGCTTTCAGGATGTGTCTTAGCATGCATATTTCTACTAATACATCTTATAATTCTTATGTTACTACAAATGTATGAACATACTAGCGGATTCATGCTAATGCTATAAAATTATGTTGGCCGGGAGTGTCCACTGTACTGGGGAACAAATGTAACAACTTCAGGTTGAATGTCGATATTTTGACCTTCAAAACAAGGACGCGGATCGCCGGCCCATCGAACTGGCCTCTGGGAAGGGAGGCCTGGTCCGTGTAGTGTGCGGGTGGTGGCAGCGGTGAGGATCTACGGGTACAGACATGCGGTAGGTCACGTGCTGGGTCCCACTCTGTTGTCTTCCGAGCCAATGCAAGACTCGACACATTCGGCCGAAATAGGGATCATAGGCCAAGAGCGTGCCAAATAGGATGTAAGAACGGTATTCGGTGACCTTGCCCTCAGGCTCACCGTGGCTATCACCATGGCTGCATACGTCATATTCGAGCGAAGAGAGAATCTGAAGTGAAAGGAATTGGACTGTATAAAACGCACGGCCGGTGCCGTTGATATCTGAAATAATGGGGTTTGGGAACCTTGTCCGAGCGAACCGAACAGCTTGAATGTCAGCGTCCAAACTGGTGAAGAAGGTCGAGAATGACTTCAGATGATGATTCTCCGGCTACCTTCAGTAAATGGATGAAACTAGCACCGGGGTATAAGGCCATGAGTTCTATCAAACATGACCTTGAAAGCTCGCCTTCGCATCCGTTCTTTGCGTCAGGACCACACATGCAAACCGGCAACCCTCGACGTCAATGGCAGAAACACAGCGAAACGACTTGAGAATTGTTCCACGAGTCGATTTGTAAATAATACTGGCATCCGAGTTAGCGTCATTCACATCCTGACAACGGATTTCGTCGTCGAGAGTGATCAAGAGAAATCACCCAAAGGCCAAACGAACAGCAAGCCCTCGGGCCGCTCCCTTGAGCCGAATTTCTCTTAATACAAAGGTCTCCCCACCCATCCGAAGATTACGGTGTATGCGAAAGCTAGTGATAAGTCCATTCTTCATGTCCTTTGCAGTCAGTGTGAAGAAAGGGCCAGAAGGATGGACAAAATCGGCATTGCGATAGGTCCGAGTATATGTGTTTCTGGCGATGGCTAACTTCGTTCAGATATCGAGAGACCTGGAAAGAACGGGTACATAGCCTCTCCAAACCACACCTTCGAGCCCAAAGTTGTGACATAGACCTACCTGCGTATCCAAAGGATATCTGCAATGCCAACACAATAGGTAAGTTAATTCTCTGGTGGAAGCTGGTTGAGAGAGGTTGACATCACTGGCAGTGACCTAGCTGGCCAGACGGCGTGGTGGGGGTTCGGGTTTAACGTTATTCAAACCCAGCACCATACATACTCGGAAGTGGACAAACCTTCGGAGGTGGGTTCAATCATCGAAATGCATACAAAGGCTACACGGATTATGATGATCAAGAGTCAATGGCAACCTACTGCACGTCGATCGTACAGACATTGTCTATCAAGTTGTCCAACAAAACATCTTTGCACATCTGAACCATAATCAGGCTGTCTGCTGCAATGCGTTTGTATTCAACGCGCGAGATCTGCTCAAACAACAGTGCTCCGAACGGCTGGAGAAGCCGAGCGAACAACCGGAGCGCCCGCGTCGTCTTGGGCGGAGCATCTGAAAACTCGTGGTCCCAGTCGAGCAATGGGCGGATCCATGGATGAACGAGGTAGAGAGCGTTCCTCGCCGTCAAGTCGTCCGTCGTCGTGACCTCCACTTCACCGAACATGGTTGTCGTGCCACGATAGACACAAGTGTCCGCCTTCGGATCCGGTCCTGACACACGGACAACATGGTTGATTAGAAAAGTAATGCCAGGAAGTCGTAGTCGACTGGAAGCAAGGGAAGGAAGCGGAAGCACGTAGAGCTGCTCGTAAAGCTTGACGACGAGGGGGAGATCTGAGTCGGAGATGCATGAGTGTAGCTCTGCCACCATCCGATCAACCTCCGTTGTCCCCATGGATGGTGGAAGGTGAGGTGGTACAAGTTTGTCATACACAGTCAGGTCGCCGGGTAGACAACTGTTATACTTATTCGGAGTGCCAGTCCAAGAAAGAATTGTCACGTCGCCCGACCCAGTCAGGATGTGTTCCAGAAGTCTACCGACAGCACGGTTGCCCTCACCATATATGACTGGAATTGCGACATTGAAGATTCCAAACAGTGAATATGCAATGTCTTCCACGTAAGTCGCTTGACGCATTGAAGCGAGATATAGCTTCTCCCACACTTTTTCGAGGCCGGGCTGAAGTACGGTCGACTGCGCTGTAGAACTCTGCAAATTCTGCTCCATCTCCGAGAGGATAATAGGCGAATCTTTGTGGTTCGGCGACGTCAAACCAAGGTAGAGTTTCCAGTCTTCAGTGTAGAATAGCACCCTCTTGGCAGCCAGATACTCTTGGTAAGTCCATGCTCGAGTGTTCCAGACACTGTCCCTCAGTCCAACTCCGTTTGACTGTGACAAGACACCAAGAAGGTGGACAAGTGTGAGGGCCGCACCGCGATACCAATTGAACATGGCCACGAGCGATTCTTCCAATACTACTTTGTTGAATTTATCGACGCAGCATGTATCACTCCATGCCCACCGGAACCCACGAGAACGTGCAGTCGAGCAGAACATCTGTAGCTTGTTATTTGCAGAGGATGGTTGCAGCTCATAGACAGAGATATGCTCAACGTCCTGTAAGAGGGGTTCATCTTGTTGCCACTTGTGCGAGAACATCACGTATTCGTAGAACTTGTTCACCTCCCTCCGAATACGTCCATGGTTGATCTCTGTCGTCATGGACGATACCAGTTCCATAAAGAGGGGGAGTGCCTCGAACACACTTGGCAGTTGCGTCCTATCATGTAGTCGACCACTGGTAGTGTCAATGAGAACCCGTGGCATGTGCGAGACGGTCCCATGGATGATGCGTCGAATCTCAGGTCTGGCATCGACGTATTGGCTACGGAGTTCTACTGTTGATGTCGATATACATGAGATGGACCGAGTGAGAGGGAGGAAATGACTCACCACGGATACGTTTGTCGGGGGAATCGTCGAGTTTCGATAACATTGTATCGAACGCTTTGACAGCTTCCGAATATCGTTTTGCTCCATGCAATGTCGCATGCCTCTGCTCATACCCTCGATGAGATGATGGGTCGATCTTGACGGCCTACGCACTCGGTTATTGCTATTATCTGCGACACTGGGGTACAAAGTATACCTCGTCCGCATCCTCGAGTGCTTTCTCCCACAAGTTCAACAGCTCTCGCACCTTGCTTCGTTTGATTAGAACATATATGTGGTCCACTGTATCGAGCGGCAACATAGTCGACAAATGTTCAACAGCTTGGCTGTAGTTCTGAGAGCATATAGCGACATGAGTGAGCCGTTCTAACTTCTCCATGCATCGGCGTTGGAAACCTGTATCGATTACTCAGATAACTTGGTTTGGATCGTCCCACAACCACTTACTGAGTTCCCATTGCCTTCGTTCATCAACATTCGTGTCCATTGCAAGGTCGTTCTGCATTTGTCGAAAACAATTAATTGCCTCTGTAACACGGCCATCCCTTTCGAGAACGTCGCAAATCGCATGGTAAGTAAGAAACCGGGGGACCTTGAACTGAGAGGACAAGTATATGAATATCTATGAGGAATGTGACAAGTAATGCATACCTTGGTGGCAACATGCAATGCGTCATTTGTCGATCCACAATACATCGTTACCTTCGCCCATTTGATTAATAATGCACTTGGCGTTGATGGACCGAGGGCCAGTGCGGTAGAATAGGCTGCGAGTGCATTGTCCTGACTCTGGTTCTGGGACGCCTCATCTCCGATTCTCTCCAGCTCGCGGATACATTTGTTCGTAAATACTGATGGTGAGGATTGAATATATATTGCTGATATTATGACAAAACTCACCGAAAAGCCAATCAATAATCACCGTGCCCGCCTTTACCTCGCCGCTTGCGGTTCCAATTATCTCGAGAAGCATCTGCGCGGCATCCGCAACATGACCTTGCGTATACAGGATCTCACATTGATGTCTTCGTCTGTATACACAAACGAGGCTATCGGTATTCTGTTGACACTCGGCAAATTGAGTGCGGAGTTGATTAAGGATAGCATCTACATGGTGCTGGGAGTTTGCAAAGCCTAGAAGCTTAAATGAAGATGAGAATGAACCCACTGCTCTTCGCTTGTAGCGACCTAATATCGTCATGCAGACTTTCTTCTTTCCGTTTGGCCGTACTTTGAGAGTCAGCGAGTTGAATTCGAAGATCTTGGACAGTTTTCTCGAGATTTGCTATGTTTTCGTCTGATGAATGTAGATATTAGAAAAGGCGGAGTATTGGTACTGATACACACACTTGAATGCTGAATGGTGTCATTCAGGTTTTCTTCCTTCCGTTTGGCTGTAGTTTGAGAGTCTGCGAGTTGGATTCGAAGTTCTTGGACAGTTTTCTCAAGATTTGCTATTTTTTTGTCCGAGTCTAATGAACACATGTGTTAGACAAGCAGAGTCTGGGTGCTGATATTCATACTTGAAGGCTCATCTTGTGCACGAGTGGATTTCATTGCCATTTTAAGACGAGCCTCAACCCTTCTGTGCCGCAGTTCGAGAATCTGTCGTAGATGATACGGTAAATAAACTATCATGGATCGAACACTTGATGTAGATACGCGTACATGGTCACGGTAGGGAGACGGAAGGATATCGAGGATATCCCACACGACAATTTTTGAGCCTCCACTGGTCACAAGTTCATAGTTTGCTGAGATGGCCATGCAGTCAACAGGTTCTGGATGGCGAATGGCGGACCCGATTTGCTTGTGCGTAATAGTGTCCCAAAATGAGACTGATGAATCGGCAGAAGCTGCGATGAATGAGCCGTCGCTTGCCAGAGAGATGCACGCAGGGCGTTTGTTGCTGTGAATGCGCCATATCGAGAGTGTGGTGTGGGCATACGGGTTGAGACAGTGGATGTCACCGTCGCGAGACAAGGCAAAGAGTTGCTTGCTGTCGCTCTTCCATGCGAGCGAATATTCCGAGAGGACCTGTACCGAAAAGCCAACGAGGAGACGACCATCCCGACTGTCATAGACCCGGACAGAGTGGTGCTTCCACGTCGCAGTGGCGATGAGACGCTCGTCGGGGGAAAACCTGACTGCGGTCACCTCGTTGTCGTGTTCAAGAGGGCCGAGTAGTCGCGTGCCTGTTGAAAACGACCACACCCGGAGAGTGAAGTCCTCCGATCCGCTCGCGATTCTCGTCCCATCCGGTGAGAGGTCCACCGCAAGCACACCTCCCTCGTGTCCTTGACTCATTACCTTCACTTTTTGGTGGCTCTTTGCATCCCACACCGTCACTTTTCCCTCCTTGGTCCCACTCACGATCCACTTTCCATCTTGCGAAACTGCGATGCTGCAAACATCACCCTTTGCATCAATCGGTGTCCCCACCTCCTTTCCATCTTTCGTCCGCCAACGTCGAATCTTCCCACCAAGGTCACCACTCACAATGTACTCCCCATCAGCGAGGAACGCGATTACCCAGATATCAATGCAACTGATTTTGATCGGTTTTCCTTCCTGTTCCTCAGCGTTACTGGAGGGTGCCCCGTCTTTTCTGGACTCTTTCCTTCTCGTTAACATCGCGCTTTCACCTGGCGTGCCAAATTTCTCGACTTGGATTCTTCTCGTTTCGTTTTGCTGACTGTTCCGCGAAGGTCTGTTTCCCGCCAGGGTTGATTCTTGTCTTCTCGTCAGTATTTTCCCTGCCATTGTCGTGCCTACTGACCATCATGTGGCCATCGGCGTTGGGAAGACATACTTGGTTTCAGAGTGGTGGAAAGAAAATGTGTGCTCACGGTACCCCATTTATCGTACGTAATCGCCACTTAGGCGCTTACTCTCCCTCGTCGTAGGCAAAAATGTGGACATGGTGCGCAATGCTCCTAGCACATACCCGAGCACCTTGACAAAACCTTTTTTCCAAGCTTCAAGTTTCAACTTTGTGCGTCTGCCATGTGCTGGATTATATCTTTGACTGCATGAATGCATCCTCTCAACGATTATCCACCTCGCAGTTGCACGATTTCGAATGGTCGTCTGTCGACGGACATTTCATGTCGGTTGCTTTCATGCAACCAAATTGCAATTACTGCTCGCGTGTCCATGTCGCGTTTCACTTCTTTCAGAAATCGGTAGATTGAAGCTTCTGGCCCTTCGCATACGTAAAGTTGCCATCCTTTCGCAATAATGATCGCTGTATCTTCATTTAGACCAAGAGTTGGTGCTCTATTTCTTGTGATAGGCTGATATCCCCAGCTATCAACGGAAGATCGCGCGATACTCCTCTGAGATCCGGCGTTGAAATTTGTACTAAAGAGGAGTCGGCGAGACAAATGAACCCTCACGATGGGTGCTTTTAATGTCCTCTCTCAGTGTGTTTGGTACTCTTGTATGCACCTTGCATCGACAAAACCCATTTTCACATCCTTTGGGTCGAATGAATAGAAGATCGAATCCAAAGAATAGTCTGGACGTCTTGCTCGCATTTTGCTCAGCCCCAACCACACTAGTACCTCGTAATCTGTTCATGTGTGTCTCGTTGAGTCAAGATTGTTGATCCTCCCAGGCTTCGTTGCTTTGACCTAGGTTTTATTCAGGCCCATCTATTAGCAATCAACTTGACATGTTAAAAAACTCCATGGAAAACTGGTAAAATAGTGTAGTAGCTCCTTTTTCTACTCTGGTACCAAGTGCAGGATGGTACCTGAGTCAGTGACAGATGGTGATGGTTTACACACTGCGGTCCAACATCCCAGCATTCGCGCCAACACATATTATTGGCACGAGAAATGAGTAGGGGGCTTCGGGGCGAAGTGAGTTCTGGTGCCGTCAAGAAGTTCAAAGGATAACGAGCGAGAATCGTGAGTCGAGACTCAGGGCGTAAGTGTCAAAGTCAAACTTCAGGTTCGCCATTCAATGTAGACAGTGGAGACTGGCAGCAATGTACGCTACACCTGACACTTGCAACGGCCCACATGATGCCAACCTTTGGCACAGGGTGAACAACTACGAAGATGGACATGGCTCATCTCCCACCCGTCTTGCGCATTCGAAGGCAGTTTCGTCCCTCCTGCTTGAATATTGATGGTGCGGGCGACGAGACGGATCGATGGCACATGTATGTATATGGTGGTCGGAACAGAATCTGGGGTGAATCAATTGCGTGGCGTAGTGGCTGCGCTGTCATAGAAGCTGACTCAGACTTGACTCTCGCGTCATTGCTGCGTCAATGAGACGCGTCTTCCGTCTTGTGGTTATCCCTCATGATGCGTCAAATCCCAAGCCTAGTCTCCGCTCGCACCCTGAGACGTTGCCACATGCTTGGCCGACGACAGCTGTCCACGAGTACCGACGTCGCCAGCGCTTCTGAGCAGCTCGCTGGCACAGTTCCCGCCCACCGCTGCTACATATTCCTTCACACCACCCAACCCCCAAGCGCATACCCCGCCAAGTATACCACTCCCGTCCAGCGCAAGCTCCTCCTCGCCACCGCACCCGTGGGCGGCACCGTCAACTTTGCCTGGTCCCCATCCCAGCCCGTTCACCCACTCGCCCCCGAGGAGAACACACAAACGCACCACCTGACAGCCTTTTCGACCGCGCGAGGCAAGTTGGAGATCGAGGCGGTGTCAATGGCGAACGCGGAGGACGTTGGGAGGGCGTTACGTGCCCATGTCGAGCCTCGCACGTCCACTTCGCCTGGACCATTCTCGGATGACATCCATCTCTATGTATGCACACACGGCGCGCGGGACTGTCGGTGCGGCGACACAGGCGGAGCAGTTGCGCGTACCATCCGTTCTGAACTGGACAGACGACAACGGCGCGATGCATCCGATCCGAGCACACGCATCAGGCTCGCTGAAGTCGCCCACGTGGGTGGGCACAAGTGAGTCAATAGCAATTTGGGCACGGAGGTACCGTTGACCCGTCACGATGGATATGTGTAGATACGCCGCGAATGTTTTGGTTTATCCTCACGGCGAATGGTATGTTCGTGTTTCTGACGCGTGTTTAATGGCTGATCCGACTGGATAGGCTTGGTAATGTGAAACCTGACAATGTATCAGAGATATTGGATTCCATATTGGCGCGGCCAATCAAGCCTATGCAGGCAGAAGAAATACCCATTTTCCCATCACATTGGAGGGGACGCATGGGATTGAGCAAAGAGGAGCAGATAGAGCTCTTCAACCGATTTTCGGATAAACGGTGACGAATTGGATCATCATCATGTGTAGAACGTGTTCGAGCATCATGTGCTAACAACCTAATGACCCAAGATTTGTTGTTGGTTCAACCAAACAAAAGTTGCCCTGGTGGGGACGACGGTGTTCACTGCAACCTCTTCAAGGTTAGCACCTCTCTCTGTTCTCTTGAATACCTTTATCCCAACAGTGCCTGTAACACTGGCAGCAACGATGCAGGCATCACCACCAAACCCTGCTTGTTCACCAGACATTTTCCCACGGACCAGGTCGAGACCTGTGTACACTTGCTTGCGAAGAACGAGTTGGTTGTCAACGTTTTCAAATATGGCAATGGTGTCCCCGCGAGAGTCTTGGACGCCTATATTGCGATTCGAGACGTAGATATATGGGGTGGGTTACTCTGCAGTACGTTTGGGAATAAGAATCTCACCGATAGCGAATACCGAGCCTGCGGGTGGATCAGGAGGGGTGATGGAAACATTCGAAAGTATTTGCGAAGTGCCATTCGGGTATGAAGGGACCTCCTGGAGTGTCAAGGTGCTCGCCAACTCGTGAAGGGTGTACAACATATTATCTAGAGCACGGTCAACAAGCAACACGGACGAAACGGCATGTGAAGTCGGCTACCCAATACATATATGGCGGGGTCCGCTGCCGATGAGTTGTTGGATCTCCCCATGGTTGGCATAATTACCCGGGTGTCCATGAACCTCGCCGAGTCTCCAGATCTTGTCGTTGCCCTGTGAGTGCTTGAAATATCATTAATACACCCCGGATCAAACGTTAGCTGACTTTGGCTGGGATGAAGATTTCACCGCGATATGGGTAGATCATGTGAGGTTCCGCTCTACCCCTGGGTACCAGTGGTGGGGACAGGAAACGACACGACTGAGTCGTCGGAGGAATGCGAGTAGCCACTCTCCGTGGGGATAAATCGGGCGGTACCAGAGATATACCGTGGATTGGTGAGTGATCGTCATGCAAAGCCGGGAACGCACGTACGTTAGCGACTCCGACATGACCTGAGGGCAGACCAACGCAGTAAGCAGGAATGCTTCCGGTATAGGTTGTATCAACCAAAGTCAGCTCGCCATGGCGTCCAACAGTAAAAGATTGACGGGTTCCATTCGGGGCGTTCTCGTTGGTTGCGCTAGAGAAACATTGTTGAACCAAATTACTGGCGAGAAACACGAGTGAGACGTCACCTGAAGTCACCCTAGACCTTTTTCACCAGTTTGAACAGGAGCTACGATCTATCCGTCCAGCTTGGCCCTCGTGTAATCATTGTTTCGGGTTGCGTGGATGTCGGTGATATGCATGTCGTAACCTTGGACGTGCATATGTGCACGCAGTTTCTACTTGAGCCCTCTCCATTTTCCTTGGCAGAATAGGAGATAGATGAGGTGAGTTTTCATATTCACGCAACTCATTTCGCGTGTGGTTTAGCATCTACGAGTCAGATGTTACGATACTCGACGGGACTTAGGAGCATTTCGATATCAACACACCTCCTTCTAGCTAGGCCCGTCTCCTTCACGACCAGCGGGCGCTGCACACTGTTTCAAGCCTTTTTACTTCACGTTTCAAATACACGCCAGGGTTTCACCCGTCTCAGCTGATCACATTGCAGTATCGTCCGCGGTATCTTCGCTTGGGATATCCTACTCCTTCAAGATGCCACCCTTGACCCAAATACCCAAGACATCCTCATCACCATCCGTGTGTGCACATCCGATTTGTCCCAACCTCATATAGACGGCATCCTTCGCCTTAATTGCAGGTCTCATGATGAAATTGGTACTATCACATTCAAGCTTCTCGGTTCGCTCGGACAACGATCCAGATCCCAATATTCCAGCCATCTTTCAATGGCACTGGCTGTGCGTTTCATATGGTCCTATTCCGTTCACAGCATATTCTCTGTTCGCTCGAATACGACCTACGCATCCATTTTGATGGTGACGGTGAGCCTGGGGGCAAGTTCACCAAGTACCGTTGCATGCGGCACGCTCTTGGACTGTGATCCCTATTCCGGCCGGTTATGCCTCGGGTCTCGCATCGACTCTGAACATAATAGGGTGATTGAGATTTTAGATCTCGCTGTATAGATGCTACCAATGAGAATTTCTGATGACAGTTGAACTCTCTGGTTGATCGAATGACTCGTCGGATTCCGCACGCGAGCAAGGTGAGTGCATGCTTTCTCATAGAAATGCTCGCAGACAAGCACATGTGATTGCGGTATTTCGTCTAATGAGACTATCAACCGACATGGTTGGGTTGAACATCGTCTGTCGGACATCGACTTGTCTTCCAATGCCAGGTGTCCGCCAGCTGAGGGACAACATGATGAGACAGTTCGGAAGGGGACAGGTGTCCGTACTTGTCACTTCGTTCCTGGTTTCTCATTGCTAGGTCCCGGGCCCGATTACATAAACGCCCTTGATTGCAAATGCCACAAACAGCATTCTGAACAATGCGGTCATGACTCGGTGGGTCAAAAAAAAAACTCGATCAAGCCTATCATTCTCCTGTTGATTAAACTCAAGGCCACAGGTGATTAATCGATCCAATTTACGGCGGTTTTCCAAACTCAGATTTCAACCTGTCACGATCGCACACAGAGTCTAATCGCCCCTTCGTTGAAACACTGGCACTCGGACATAATCAGGCTCCACCAACTCAAGTAGGTCTGTTTCATGAAGCCTCGCTCTTATTAGCAAGCTCCCAGGATAATTGCCCCCCGCAGTTCACGTATTTCGTTGGATAAAGCATTGTCATTCAAGCTGGCTCGCTTGAAAAAACAACCTCCTCGTTTTCCCCTCGTTTTCAACGTGTAACAAACATTTGCGATGGTCAACTTCACCATCTTCGCTGGCGGTTACAGTGCTTACATCACGTCGTATCTGTTCATAACCTTGAAGAAGTTGCAGTGAACACCGTCGTCCCCACCAGGGCAACTTTTGTTTGGTTGAGCCAACAACAGGTCGTCGGTCATTAGGTTGTTAGTATACGATGCATGATGCACGAACACATGCTACGCCATAATCATGGTCTAGCGCGTCATCGTTTATCTGAACACTGGTTGAAGAGTTCTATCTGCTCATCCAGAGTATTCACCGGGTTCGATTCCTTCGACCCCAAATTGTACCTCGGGGGCATATCCGAATGAGTTTCGGTGGGTTCCATGTGCATACAAGCGCACAGAATGTAAACTGAGAGAACATCAAGCCTATATGATAAGGTGAGTTTTTGAGATTCTTGGTCTCGAACATGCTCCGATGTCTCCACTATTTCAGATCTCGGAACGACATCACGTGATCTTCCGCCAACAACAGCTGGGATTATCGTTTCTGCGTGGGAAATCGAGCGACACCTCCTATCCTACACAAGAATTAAGGAACTCACTGCGCAGGGTCAGAAGCTACAAATTCGACATGCGACCCGTGGCCGTATGATAGCAACTGACATAATATGTCTGTCGACGGACGAGTGCTCAAGATCGCCCAACCGCAAGGTGGGGGGCTCTAGAACTCTATTCTACGTGGACCACTATCGTAATAAGCGCTCAGGATAGGTGGGAATCGTACGATCATCATCATGATAAGGGACACGTGTATGTCCGCTAACAGTGGGCAAGAAGCAACCACGCTTCTTTGTTCCACCTACTCTGAAACCTTGGACAGTATATTTTCCATGTTACACCAGAGGCGACAGGATGGCGAGTACTTGGGACAATATTGAAGAAGGGCGACACTGACGAGAAGAAAAGAATTCACGCTGACAAGAAATGGACCTTCCGCGAGGAGCAAGAGGCAAGAGGCGAGAATCCGAGCTGAGAAATTTAGCGAGCCGACTGAAAAACGAATGTTAACGGGGAGGCAGGAGTCCAACGAAAACGAGTACTCCTCCAGCATCGCCGAGCGACAGGAAGAGAGACCGATTGAAATCAATTCTGGCGATATCTGGACTCGCATTCCTCACTGATGGAGAGTACGTCGTGGGCAGTAGCAGTGACTGGAGGATTCGCCGTTGGTGGGCGAAAGACGGAAAGGAGGTAGGGATACCATTCAATGGGGCGAGTCATGTTTGCAGCATCGCGGTATCGCAAGACGGAAAGTGGATCGTGAGTGGGTCGGAGGGCAAAGTGACGGTGTATGATGCAGAGAGCAACAAAAAAGTGATGGAAATCAAGGAACACCTCGATTGGGTGAATGCGGTCGACGTCTCACCAGCCCGGGACGCGACGAAAATCGCGACCGGATCACAAGATCATACTGCCAGTGTTTGGTCGCTCTCGACTGGTGAGCGACTCCTCGGCCCCTCAAACACGACTACGATGTGGTTGCGGTCAGATTTTCCCCGGACGGACGTTTCCTCGCCACTGCAACGTGGGAACACAAGTCTATCCGAATATACGACGGTCAGGATGGTCGTCTCCTTGTCTTTCCAATCCAAGTCGGCTCGGGGATAAATCAACTCCTGGCCTGAAAAAGCGACGGCAAGCAACTCTTTGCCTTGTCTAAAGACAGCAACATCTGCTATCTCGACCTGTTTGCCCACACAATCCTCTCGACATAGCGCATTCACAGCAACACAGAGCCTCGGTGCATCTCCCTGGCAATCGACGACTCATTCATTGCAGCTTCTGATGACTCATCGGTCTCATTCTGGGACACTACTACGCACAAGCAAATCGGGTCCGTCATTAACCATCCAGAACGTATTAGATACATGGCGCTTTCGGCAAACTACGAACTTGTGACCGCTGGAGACTCGAAGATCGTCTTGTGCAATCTCCTGGACATTCTTCCCTCTTCCTACCGTGACCACGTGCGTGCATAAAGTATTTGATGGGTAGGATGGTCCACTCACCATATTGACCACGACAGATGTTCGAAATCTGGCTCAAGAGAGATGTGTCCCGTATGCTCAGAGAGACAATCAGATGCCTTCGTAAAGAGCACGAGCGTTCAAGTGAGTCTATCGCACTCGTACTCCGTTTTTTTAACTTCCACGTTCATCACACGAAAAAATAGCGATTCTTGAGAAAACCGCCCAATAACTTCGAACCCAACTCGCAGATTCTCAAAGACGGAACGAGGGTGCCATCGAGCGTTCAAGTGCGTATATCAGTAGCCCTACTCTGCCTCTCTAACCTCCACATTCATCAGACGACAAAATAGCAGATATTGAAAAAATCCGTGCAAGAACTTCGAATTCACTGCTTCTCAAGGCTTGACAAGATAATACGAACACTCCAGATGGTTACTCGGCTCTTGCAGCCGTTTGGAGTGCTTTTGTTCGAGCAAGTGTTGCGCTTCCAGTTGCAGCAGACAGCTTGATGATGAGTCAACGATGTTGTTGGACGTCTTGATGGACAATGTCTGCACGATCGACATGCAGTAGTTTCGTCATGGATTCTCGATCACGATTCGAACTATTTGCGTCACTATTGTATGCATTCTCTACCCATGATTGTAACACGCTGACGAGCTCATTTGTATTACATTCCATCATTGACATACTTAATTCCCATCCTGCGCCTTTAAAGCTTCATGTCTGGCCTGTCCTCATGATTCTAACCTGCTTTTACAATGCAATCCTTGGCCCACTCCGCTGGCAAAGTCACCTGACACGCTGGACTCATTTCGTCTGACTCACTGGGTCCTTTATCCAACATTTGTCCATTTCTTTTGTGATGTGTGCGGGGTGATGTCAAGTTTCAATTTCAGGATTTCGGAGACGTCCATAATTCCCGCTTCAAGTACTTGGTTGAGTATCACTGCAACTGATACCAGTGTCGGTCTCTCTCGACTAGCTTCCAGTGGAATTTTTGCTTGCCGTATTTCGTTACCTTGGTATCTCAGATATCCTTCGAATACGCAAGGTACATCACAGCTTTATGCTCGAAAGTGTGGTTTGAGGAGACTAAGTGGCACACGTACTTTCCATACCGATATTTGAATGAGGCCACTGCAGAGCTGAGAGACGTATGTGCTTGCACATATCGCGATGCCGAGTTTGTCCATCCTCTCTGGCCCATTCCTCACACAAGTCTGCAAACGACTCGGAAAATGCACTGGTCACTGATTTTCACGTCCACCCGAATCTCTGACAGGTTGGCAATGCCATTGGTTTTTCCAAAAGCGAAGAGGAGTTCGATGCAAGTGAGTGGGGCTTCCCTGTTTGTTTGGTCTTCGGGGCAGTTTCTCTCGATCGCTCCCGATAACGAAATCTGTTGTTAGGATTTGCACGTCGATGCCAACTTGAAATGCAAGGTGAAAAATTTAGCGAGTCGACTGAAAGCGCGATGTTGACGAGAAGGCAAGCATCGCCAAGTAACATGGAAGAGCAACCGATTGTATCAATGCCCAAGGACTCGAGTTCGTCGTCGACGGAGAGCACATTGTAAGCGGTGGGCGCAGACGAAAAAAAAAAAACGCCATTGGTGGGTGAAAGATCGAAAGGAAGCGTGGACACCAATCGATGTGGGGAGGAAAGTTCGGACCACTGCCCGTCTTGGCACGCCTCCAACTGATCCCCCTTTTCTCCAGCGCATGAGAGAAGAGCACAAGGCTGTGATCGCTGCGTTTGACAACCCCGAGCAAACACAAGCAAGCGGGATTCCTATGTGTGGACAAAAGTTTTCACTCTCCGATGCGACAAGGAGCGCCTGTATGGCAAGAAGGGGCCCGGTGAGTACCACTGGGATCGCGACATCATGTATTCAAACGGGACTGATCCTCACGGTGTTCTGGGCCGATGGGTGTGTGTTGGTCAAGACTAAGCAGGCGATTTTAAGCTTGGTTGCCAAGTACGCGATGCCCGTTCAGGCGGGAGAAGCCACTCTCGTCGTCGACGGATTGGCGGATTATTTGAAGAGCGTAAATTACTAGACGTCATTCACATTGCTGGATGCTGTCCATTGCATCCGACTTTTTTGCTTGTTTTGTATTCATACGCCTTCATGCATATTATTCTGATGCGTGCTGAACGTACACCCCTGCTGCGGAGTCATTGATCCGCTCCTAAAGTCAGGCCCGTTCATTCATGACTCTCTCTTCATCCGGTGGGCTCGCTGTTTCGTATCAAGATGGCGTGTCATTCCGTACACTGCGTTTCAAATCCACGTGATTGTCTCTCAGAACCAGACATTCGAGATCAGAGAAGAAAGTCGGCCGGTTGATGAGGTGAGCAAACCGGACTCGGCTTGCCTATGATCGACGAGAGCCGAGGACGAGGACGAGCGCTTATAGGAGGTTCCAGACCGAAATGAGCCTTGTTCATATAACGGCAGGATGACCCTAGGATGGTGATGTCGACCTCAGCTTCGACGATACGGTGATATTTCAGTATGTCATGACCTGCGGATATTCGCCGCTTGCATTGACCCAGACCGCAGGATCGGGACCATTGTCGATGCAAAGTGTCCTAACTATATTATTTCACCTTGTCCTAAAACGCGGGTCGAGTGACGGTCCATCCCTTCGTTGTTGAGAAAGTACGATCACATTCACATTTCACAGACAGCATTCGGTTACTTCGCCTTTGTTCCTTGCTGGTAAGGGCGTGTTCCTCATCCTTCCAAAAGGTGTTAAACAATAAGCACAACGTCCTAAATGAAGTATCTTCCTTGAACGAGCGAAATGACTGGGCCAAATTTAAAGGGGTAGACAATTGGTACGTACGGCATGTGGGAGACTATATGTGGCTATGATGTTAGCATCGTTTTGTTGCGTGTTGTGTTAGTGTTCGACTCGATAAAGCGCTCACCATCGTCGAAAGAGGTATTATGGAGGCGGGATCACTAACTGTTGCAATCGCGGGGATTTCCTGTGCGAAGATGATCAGAATGTATCTCCAGTAGCAATGCCGCTTTCTCTCTCTATATACTGAACGATCTGATACACCATTGCGATAAATGGGCTTTCAAAGGAGCGAATGATAACGAGTTGATTGATTGACTCCATAGTTCGTCCCGCGGACCCCCTGCACATGTGCTGATGGAACTTGGGATTTTCTGGGGAAATGGCAATGGTTTGACGGTCGTGAAGATAAAGTTAAGCAACAAAGTTCTATTGCAAGGGACCATGACGAAATGGGCAGGCATACCTTCTTACTACCAGCTTGGAGGACTATTTTCTTCGTCATCTGCGAGGGAGAAAGTAGGCGCCTAGATAGGTGGCGATTGTGTGATGATGGCGATGCCTTCTGATAGAGGACACGTGCATGCCAGGCGACATTGGGCGAAGGAAGCGCGCATTCTTCGTTCCACCACTTTGAAGTCTAGTCCAGTATGTCTTCCACGTTACGCCGGAAGCTACAGGATGGTGAGTATACTCGGGACCATATTGAGGAGGGACGACACTAACGAAAAGACAAGAATCACCCCTGACGGGAAACAGACCCTCCTCGAGGAACAGTCAGCAAACGGAGGCGACACAAGGCGAGAAATTTAGCGAGCTGCCTGAAAGCGCAATGTTGATGAGGTGGCAAGAGTCCAGCGAAAACGAATCCGCCTGTAGTATCGTTGAGCAACAGGAAGAAATACTGATTGAAATCAATTCTGGCCGTATCTGGGGGCTCGCATTCCTTGCTGATGGAGAGCACTTTGTGAGTGGTGGCAAAGATGGGAAGATTCGACGTCGGCGGGTGAAAGATGGAACGGAAGTCGGGACACCACCCGATATGGGGAGTTGTGTCTGTGCCGTTGCGGTCTCGCAAGACGGAAAGTGGATCGTGAGTGGGACGTTGAAAAAGGTGACAGTGTGGAGGGCGGGGAACCTCAAAAAAGTGAGGGAGATTGAAGGACACCACGATTGGGTAGGCGCGGTGGACATCTCACCGGATGCGACGAAAATTGCGAGCGGATCGAAGGACGAGACTTTGTGTGTTTGGTCACTTTCGACGGGCAAGCGACTGCTCGGCCCTCTCTACCACAAGGAGTCGGTGGTTGCAGTCAAATTTTCTCCAGATGGACGTTTCATCGCCACTGCAACGCATGATCACAAGTCTGTTCAAATCTATGAGAGTCGGGATGGCCGCCTTCTTGTCAACTTTCCGATTCAAGTCTGCTCGTCGATCAACCAATCCCTCGCGTGGAAGAGCGACAGCAAGCAACTTTTTGCCTTGTCTCGCGGCGGTGACATCCACTGTCTTGACCCATACCCCCACGCAACCCTCTCGAAATGGCGTATTCACAGCAACACACGCCCTGCGTGCATCTCCCTGCCAAGCGATGGCTCATTCATCGCAGCCTCTGCCGAATCATCGGTCTCATTCTGGGACACTACTACGCACCAGCAAATTGGGTCCACCATCCACCATCCAGAACGTGTTGAATGCATGGCACTCTCTGCACACTACGACCTTGTAACCAGTGGGCGCTTTAAAATCGTCTTGCGCAATCTCGACATCCATCTCTCTCCCTACCGCAACCATGTACGTGTTCCTGCTTCACGATGCATAAGATGGTTCATTCACCATATTAACTACAACAAATACTTGAAACATGGCACAGAATGACTGAAGATAGAGTCAAGTCCCTTCAGAAGGTGCACGAACATTTAAGTGTGTATATCTGTGCCCTTGCTCTACTTTTCTAACACCCATGGGCGTCAGAGGAAATAATAGCAAACCTCGAGAAGACAATAGATCAACTTCAAAACCTGCTTGCAGACTCTGAAAGCGCGGCGAAACAAAAGGAAGACGACATGAACGATACCATTCAGCATTCCAGTATGTGTATCAGTACCCACACTCCGCGTTTCTAACATCTACATTGATCAGACGAAAAAATGGCATATCTCGAGAAAACGGTTGAAGAACTTCGAATCCAACTCGCTGACTCTCAAAGCACGGTCAAACAGAAGGAGGAGAATTCAAGTGTGTATATCAGTACCCCTTCTCTGACATTCATCACTCGGAAGAATAGAAAATTTCGAGACAATCATCCAAGCGCTGCGAGTTCAACTCTCCGACTCTCAAATGATGGCCAAACGGAATGAGGAAAGCTTGAACGACGCTACTCAGAATTCAAGTGCGTATACCTATGCCCCTACTCCGTTTCTCCACACTCGTCACACCGGAAAATAGGAAATTCTGAGAAAACCGTCCAACAACTTCGAATCCAACTCGCTGACTCTCAAAACATGGCCAAACGGGAGGAACAAAGTTTGAACGACGCTATTAGTTCGCTACAGGCGAAGAGCGGTGGGTTTATTTTCACCTTGGTTCTACCTCCCTCTTTCTGACACCCAACTTCATCCAGATGTTATTGTCCAGCAACTCCGCACCCAACTAGCTGATTCCCAAAGGACAGCCGATAGCCTGCTTCGTGCATACAGACGAAAACATCAATGCGAGACCCTGTATGCGGGTGGTAATGTCATTCACGCTGCACGGACCCTTCTCGAGATCATTTGCACTACAAATGACGACATAAAAGCCGACCCGTTGATTACGAATTGGTTTTTCGGTGAGTTTGGTCATGATAGATTGACGATCGATGTTCATTCCTACGATTAGAGTTTACGAAGAAATGTGTTAGCCAGTTGGAGAGAGTCGGAGACGAGTCCTTGCAGAACGAGGAGAATCAGGACAATGCACTCGCAGCCTACTCCACCACACTCTCCCTTGGTCCATCCACTCCAAACTTGATTGTGCTATCAAGTAAATGGGCGAGAACACTTTTACATTGTGAGTCGATAGATGACATCTTGCACGCTGCTACCAAGGTATGATCTGACATGACTCAACTCATTTTGCATATACTCATATATCCATCGCATCAGTTCGAAATGCCCAGGTTTCTCATTTACTGTACGATTTGCGATGTTCTCGAAGAGGATGGATGCATTACAGAGGCTATTGTTGTCGACCTTAATCCAATATTGGATATAGGTGCACACAGTTGATACTGACTAAGAGACAAGGAGTGATTGAGGGGAAAGCTCAACGAGAACTTGACTGGAGTTCTCAGTTGAGAATGCATTGTTTATATACTAAAGTACATGCTATGCTATGGTCCATGTGCGTGTGGCTATGTATGTCTGCCCTAAGGTATGACATCATGGAATATTCTGGAATGATTACCTAAGAATGTCATGTGACCGTGAGAACCAAAGTGGTCCATGACTTGAAAGATGCTAAGTCCGTGTCTGACTCCATTCAGCGCTAAGCGCTATATCACAAGAGATCAGATCAGATCAGATAAGATAAGATAAGATAAACGATTAGATAAGTGTAAAATTGACAACATTACCCCCCTTCTAGTCCTCGACTTCCAGGCAAGAGAAAGGCGGATGTTTGACCATTGTCAGATTTTCAAAAGGTTTAAATAGACCATCAAAGAGAGTGCACGTCATGTTGAGCCTGCACGGGGTGGAGGGGTGAGACTTGTAAAAGTCTGCAATAGATGCCTTAGCATTCTTAAGGTGGGATGCCGGTTTCCATGTGCGATCCTCTTCGTTTTCGCCCTTCCAATGGATGAGAAATTCGATGCGCCCGTGCTGGAGATGAGAGTTGACAACGTAGTCAACTTTGTATTCTTCGTGCCCCTCGTCGGTTACGTCGACCGGCCCTGGGGTTGCTGAAGGTTATGATGGGAATTTTTCGAGATATGGTTTAATGCGACTAACGTTCACTGTTGGGTAAATGCGCATGGTTTTCGGTAGAGCGAGCGTGTAAGCATTTGGTCCTGCCATAGCCATAATAAGATAGGGTCCAATCCATTATTCCGTCAGTTTCTTAGACTGCCTGGAAAGGCAGAGATTGGTCGTGGATAGCCAGACACGTTGTCTGACTGAAAAGGAAGGTGCATCGGAGCGTAGCTCATCCACATGTTTCTTCATGTCCTCCTGGGCCTTCTTAAGGTTATCCAGGGTTGTTTGAAGTTTAGTGGCAAAATCCGTTGCTGCGGGGGAGGAGGATGTTTTGGGCTCGATGCCCATGCGAGGTGTGTATGTTTTCATCAACGAAAACAGGGAAGTGCTGGTAGCAGAATAAACGTGGTTATTGTAGCTAAACTGGGCGATGACTAGCCATTCTGCCCATTGATCTTGTTTTTCGTGTGTGAAAATGCGTAAAAATGATTGTAATTCGCGGTTCAACCATTTGGTTTGTCCATCTGTTTGGGGGTGGAATGCCGTGGACATTCGGAGTTCGATTGATAACATGGAGCTCAACTCTTTTGTGAATTGTGCAGCAAATTGTGGGCCGCGATCCGAAACGACCGAGGACGGGAGTCCATGATGTTTCCATACATTGTCCCTATATAATTTAGTGGTTCCTAGGGCTGTCACGGACTTGACTGTGGGAACGAACTCTGCTTCTTTGCTTAATTTATCAATTATGACTAAGATTGCATTGAAGCCGTTGGAAAGGGGGAGATCGGTAATGAAGTCCATGGAGATATCCGTCCATGGCTTCGTGGGAATGGAAAGGGGAATGAGTTTTCCACTTGGGTGTTGAGCGGAACCCTTGGCTTGTGCACAAGCCTCGCATCTCTTTACGTACTTCTTGATATGATCGCGGAGGTTTTTCCAGATGTAGGATCTGGAGATAAGGGCCCATGTGCAGTCTGTACCTCCGTGTCCTGCGAATACGGAATTGTAGAAGAATTCCAAGATATCTTGTCATAATCGTCCTACATTGGGAACGAAGATTTTGTCCTTGATGCGGAGGATGCCTTCTTCGTCTATTGTAACTCCTTTTGGTAGTTCGCTCTCTTTTAGCAAAGCTACCACTTCTTTTACTTTTTTCTCAAGGATCATTCCAGGATCCGAGATTAAACCTTGTATCCATTCTGGTTTTAGAAGGGTTACGGCCTTGTTATCATTTTCTATACCAATGGTGTGATCTTCTTTTCGTGAAAGTGCATTGGCTTTTCCCATTGCTGTGCCCGGTTTATTGACCAGATGGAAATTAAACCTTGTTAGGTATTGCTGCCAACGTGCTTGTCAGCGAGTAAGATCCTGCGATTTCATGAAATATTGGAGATTCGCATGATCAGTCCAGATCTCAAATTGGTGTCTAGCTCCTTCGAGGTAATGCCGCCAGACTTCTAAACCTTGTATTATTGCCAACATTTCTTTGTCGGCGATAGGATAGTTTTGTTGGGTACTATCCATGGCATGTGAGAAGAATCCCACGGGGTGCCAGTGTCCTTCTTTTTCTATCGAGAGGACACCTCCTGTGGCAAAATCTGAGGCATCCGTTTCCATCCGGAATTGTTTGTCTATGTCTGGGTAGGCGAGAACCGGGGCGGTGGTAAAAGCTTCTTTAAGCGCGTTGAAAGCGCCTTGTTCAGCCTCTTCCCATTGCCACACTTGTTCCTTTTTCGTAAGATCGTGTAATGGTCGTGCGATCGCCGAAAAATCTTTAATAAATCTTCAATAGAAGTTTGCTAGTCCCAGGAAACTTCTCACTCCTTTTACATTTTTGGGTGTTGGCTGTTACGAGTTGAAGCAGCACCCGGACAATTCATTTTTCCTTCCTCCTCATGCGATCCTTTACCTTTCATTCGGAGGAGGAATGTCAACACCTTCCCACCCGGAGGAAGACTCCCCCTCACACTTGTTGAGTCACGCTACACTCACTTGTTGAGTCACGCTATACTTACTTGTTGAGTCACACTCACTTGTTGAGTCACGCTACCCCTGTTGAGTCACACTCAACCTTTCCTTACTTTACGGACCTTTTCCCTCGTCATCACATCTCCCAATTGATGACTCGCATCTCCCGATCCTATCTAGATTACCCTGCATTGCCCTACGCAGCACGCGCAGTCCCCATTGCCCTACGCAGCCCGGATAGCACGCATCACCGCGCTGCACGCATCACCGCGCTGCACGCATCACCGCGCTGCACGCATCACCGCGCTGCACGCATCACCGCGCTGCACGCATCACCGCGCTGCACG